>JAJJMA010294793.1:0-14654 GCA_023529015.1 Papaver nudicaule
AATCACTAGTTGAAGAGTTGAAGAAAGACTGAAGATCAAACGAAGACATCCTGCTTCATCATTCAACAGGTTAGTGAATCTAAATAACGCGATTCCATTATCTTTTACACTTGTGCTACAAAGACATAAACATAACCCTCAGCTTTGAGCTTAACGTTATGACTTGATCACTTGTGATCAGTGTGTCTTATGATAACTCCGCATTACCGCTTGCGGTATTAGTGTTGTAGTTATGACGTTCCAATATTGCTTAGAGCTTTCTTTTCATCTCCGTCTCTAAGTTAATATAAAGGTTTTTCCTAAAACCTTTTCGAGTTGGATATAGAAATGTGATGTTATCTCGGTAGTACTACGAGATTTGATCCATTACTGTATTGTGTCTCTTCTTACCTAGTCTGGCTCTGTCGGATTGATTGCATATACGTGTATGAGATAATGTAAGAGAGATCGTGACTCACACTTATGTTATGTAGACTCGAAATATTGTTGTTCTGAGATTCGAATACGACGTCATAGTTTGGCTCTGAACTCTGAAGTTATGAATCATTAATTTAATTCTGTATATGAACATCTTGTATGCCATATCTTACTTCTGGATTCCAAAACCATATTTGTGTATCTCAACTTATGAATTTTCAATGTTCGAAACCTCAATGTAGTTTTTGGTAAAACTAAACGTCTATTTCGAAACCATAAACTGGTTTTCGTATTCATAAGCTATTGGTCCGAAACTTTCAAATAGTGACCAATGAGATAATACAAATTCGTAACTATGTTTGTTGGCTTACAGTGACTTGAGAATCAAGGCCAATGTGTCTTGACCATGTGAGTTCTAAAAGGTCGAGTAGACCCTGGGGTTTCCTAAAGATTCTAGGCTTCTAGGCTTCTAGATCCCGAGAGAAGACTTTCACGCAATTCTAGACCGAGAGCAAAAGCTCAAAGGTAACTGAAAAGAAAAGCGGCAACACAAGCTAACAATTCCGAAGAAGAGCTTGGCCAAGGGGATTAAAGCTTTCAGGAGAGATACCACTCCTATTTATATTGACTAAGGCTTTAGCTTTGAAATGATGCAAAGTTAATTTCGGAAATTCCACAAAGCACATTTACATAATAGTTCCGAAATTCCCCATTTAGTCTCATAACATTTAATGAGTACCAATACTCTATCATTTTACATTTAAGAAAAATATATTCCATAAGAAAATATATTTTCGAAACATGTTTAGCCAAGAGCAATCAAAGCAAATAATATCTTACGGTATATTTGGATATTTCTTTTTAATTCGAAATATGGTGCTTACCAAATATGATCCCTGGGAAAGATCTCAATTCGAAATCGTGCTTAGTTTCGAAAATCTCCTTAGATATTATTACTTCCAAATGTCGTCACTAGCTTTATAATGTCGACATTACTTCCTTGGTATTGTGGGCTAACCAGACGAACTTAGGTGGAAGTGGGATCTGGTCCAACGTGGTTCAACGTTCCGCATAAACGTATCATAATAAACGTGGACAAAGCCTTGTGTGTTAAGCTTAAGTGAACACATTGGTTCATACGTTCCGAATCACGCAAATAGATATACCATTGGAAGTACGGTGCGAGATTCCACGACTAACTAGCAAAATATTAAATCTCCATAATTCTTGATTCCAATATAGATGTCACGTTAATGATATCCAAGAATTCAAATCAAAACATCAAATGAATAATCAAATGGATATTTGATCAAGTAGTAAAGCATACGAAGATTTAATCACGTACAGTATTGATCCGTAATCATGTGTCCACTAACTAGAGCGACTAACCGTTTTCCAGATGATGACTCAATCCCACTTAGTTGTACATTGAAGATGAACGAATTCAAACTTCAAACCTAGAATATCAAACTCATTAATTCGTTAAAGCACAAATCAAAAATGTAGAGTTTGAACTTCGAAGTTACGCATTCTGAGTCAACCTTATTAAGGTTTCGAAACGTACGTCAGTTTTGGCAGAAACCAAATTATGGTTTCGGAACCTAAAGTTCATTATATGACCGGAACTGATTTAAGGTTCCCAAATCAAGTTTCCATATAGCGAAACCTAAAGTTTGGTTTTGAAATCTAGATTCTGTTTAACAAAACCTTGTTTAAGGTTTCGAAACAAGAAACACATATTAAATTCTTCACAAATGTTTGGTGTCGAACTTTAGAGTCCATGTGGTCGAGAACCGTTTTAGCATCACACCTTTTCAGCCTCGACGCACAGGAATATATTTCCCGGTTCACATAAACCTTTAGGAAACCCCAGGGTCTTTTCGACCTTTTATATCTCACATGGTCAAGGCACATTGGCCTTGATTCTCAAGTCACTGTCAGCCACACAAACATAGTGTTAGGGCATTATCCGGTCAAACCCACTAGCGTTGGTATGTCAAGCTAGTTGTCAGTTTTAGGTGTCAAAACTCAATTCTTGATTTAGCCTACTAGAGTTTAGATTTCAGAATTGGGATATAGACAAAGTAGTAGAGACCTTGAAGACGAAGACTGTGAAGACAAAGAAGACATCAATTATTCTTCATCGACAAAAGGTTAGTAGGAGTTATGACTTTATGGATATTCTTCTATTCTACTTTCTCTATTCTTTCGAAATATAGTCGACTACTTTAGTAGTGATAATAGCGATTGAGATCGTATTCTTGTGTAACGTGGCCTTGTGTCATGACCAGTGTTTGATCCCACAAATACTGTGAGTACAAGAATGAATGAGACAGATTCGGTGCCATGTGTCCATTGCAATGGTTTGCTTGCAAACTGTTAGTTGGATATGGATGAATCTAAAGGAGTACTCTTGAGCAAAGAGTCCATGGATCACAGTTGAGGACGTACACACGTCTAAGTTCTGGCTCAGCCCAGTACTTCCAGCGGAATCCAGATTTGACGAAATCTGACAGGCGCACGGTTCACGAACCGGTTTGCGTACCAGAAACTTGGAAATTCCCTGAGTTCGAGATGGCTATTTTATTCGCGTACCAGTACGTGAACCTGACGGTAGTCATCTTGCTGGTGTCGGATTTAGTGAAGATTCTCTTAGAATTTCACTCTGAGTCAAATTCCAAACTCCTTTATCTCTTAGATGGACTTATGTAAAACATAAATTCTTTTGTGTTCCATCTAACGATCCTCAATGAGTCAATAAGATAAGATTATCTCTGGTCCGGTGGATTTCTATCTTGAAGTGTTTTTGAGCTAACAAAACATGGCAGATAATGATAAAAAGAATTCCAATTGAGATTAATCTCTATTACTTGGTTGTCAAGTTTAGGGTTTCCCTAATTTGTGGGACAAGTAATTGATTGCTTTATTCCAAAGCAACCTATCTTATTGAGTGCTATAAATAGAGGTGTCTATGGACAAATACCGCAAGCATCAAGCATACGTGAAGGTCCTTAGGGAAGGTAGCGTAAACTCTTTTCACTTCGGTGAATGCTTGTTGTGGTATAGTCATCCTCTATAGGTTGCAGCTCCTCTGGGATCTCCCTACGACTATAAAGACTTCTCTTGAGAGTTGGGAAGCACAGGTAGGAGATTGAAACCATCTTTGGTTGAAATCGGATTAACCTGTAACCTTGGTAACCTGATCACGTTCTTGTCTATTCTAAAGTCCGTCTCTTCTGATATACGGCTATTCAAGAACTGATACGTTACTCAACAAGGTTGGAAAGGTAGCAACGCACGGCTGCACTCGGTTTTGTAAGACCTAGTTAGCTCCAGTTATACAAGTTTCTTAAGTGATTCTTCGTGTATAACTGAGGTATATACGAATTGGGCATTGCTTACTTGGTTTGCGTGTCAGCCCCGATTTGTGAAGTAGATTTCCGTATGACCTGGATTTAACAATCCGAGGAAGTCATCTTGTGTGTGGTAAACTGATAGAGGACAGTTACACCATACGTCAACAATTAGGTTGAAAAACCAGTATTGCTGACACAAGCCTTTGGCATCGGTCAAAGCAACTCCTAGGCCTGTAAAGGACGTTAGCTGGGGGAATCAAGTGCGTGACGATCTGTGGGGGATCTAGAGACGTAAGGAAGGCGACAGTAGCCAATTCGCTTGGAGGGCTTGAGTTGGTCTCTGCTACATCCCAGACCGAAGTCTTATAGTAGGCTAGTGTTTGTAGTCAGTTTGTACTGGGCGGTGTTCAAACTGGACGAGTTCCCGAGGTTTTTCTGCAAGGCAGTTTCCTCGTTAAAAAAATCTCTGGTGTCTTGTGTGCTTTTACTTTCCGCATTATATCTCTGATTGTATAATTAAAGCACCAAGTAGTACGTTATTGCCTAACTGTAGAGTTGACTCCAAAGTACTCTTTGTCGAGGTTTAACAACTCCAGTTATAAATTTGGATATTGATTTTTGAGATCGTCCAGACTTAAACCATAAGACTCACGAGCCAAAACGAAAAGTTGGTAGTATTTCGGTACCCCTCCTTTTTCACATAGTTTCGAATCTGTTATATCTAATTGGTCACAATGTTTACATTTCGGACCAATAGCTTATGAATGCGAAAACCAGATTATGGTTCGAAATCAACGTCAAGTTTTACCAAAACCTACATTGAGGTTCAAACATTGAAAATTCATAAGTTGAGATACACAAATATGGTTTCGGAATCCAGAAGTGAGATATGGCATACAAGATGTTCATATATACAGAATCAAATGAATGATTCAGAACTTCAGAGTTCAGAGCCAAACCACGACGTCATATTCGAATCTCAGAAACAACAATATTTCGAGTCTACACAACATAAGTGTGAGTCACGATCTCTCTTACATTGGCTCATATAAATATATGCAATCAATCCAACATAGCCAGACAAGGTAAGAAGGACATAATACCGTGATGGATCAAATCCCGTAGTACTACCGAGATAACATCACATTGCTATATCCAACTCGAAAAGGTTTTAGGAAAAACCTTTATATTAACTTAGAGACAGAGAAGAAAAGAAAGCTCTAAGAAATATTGGAACGAAAGAATGAATCTGGATTATATTGGTTAACTAGATCTTTTAGATGCTTTTGAGTGATATCATTTCCTAGACCTTGGAAATTCCAAGCCAGTATTCTAAGATTTCCGATATGGTGCATATAGTGATTGTTGAACAAATGGTATTTGAACAAATTGTGTCTATTAGTTCGGACAACAATTATATGAACACAAGCAGCATGGCAGGCATGAGAATAAGAAGCATTTGAGACAGAAAACCAGTGACAATAAAAGTAGTATACCTGTACCTTTTGCACATGTATGAAACAATTGTTATGACTGGTCTCTTCGGGTGCAACATGCTCCGCATTCTGCTTAGATGGGCTTGGATTATGGAGAGTATCAATGTCTTCACTCTATTCAGTATTGTTGTTAGAGCCACAGTGATTTATAACAAAGATGGATTCATGGATATTTCCATTTCTTTTGTCATTGGGATTAACAATTGCGACCCCGATTCTGAATTCAACACCATCAAAGAGCATTGGTTGATAATTCACTATGGTGTCAATTTTTTGGTATTCTACTTTTTGTGTGTGGATACCTCATCTGAGCTTAATAAAAGATCATCCTGCATCTTTCTCTTAGCTAGATCTTGAATGATTTTTTTTTTCTCTTTTGCAGACTGCGGTTTAGGCTTTGGGATGATAGCATTTGCCTGATTTCCTTTTGGTCCTCTTTTCCCCGGGTTCCTCTTTGGCTGCACTTATTGGACCAACTTAGAACTACCCACCATTTGTTCAGATTGTGGCTGAATAAAGATGTTTGGAAATGTTGTCGTACATTGTGTCTGATTAGATATAGGCATCATAGGATTTTCCAGTTCATTTTTCCTTACAGCATTAGCATTTGCTGTTTTTTTCGCCCTTTCTTCTAAGATCAGATGCTAGTTTTTATCAGTAGCTAAATATCTGACATCATGTTTAATCCCCATATTTCCTCTTCTACCAGCCAAAGAAATTTGTTGTTCTTGAGACTCTTTCATGATCACATCGTTGTTTACAATTGCACCCCAATTCCTTTGTCTCACATATCAGACATGTTTGTTTCCTTGTGTCATATCCTTCGATTCCCAATGACATCACATTACTAGTTTGGACACTATTTTTTTCCTGACCATTGGACTGACTAGCAGCTCGAATCACTTCCGGTCCTCTCTGAGCATTCGTGCTAGCCCCAGAAGCCAACCCCCCCCCCCCCCGCCGCAGCCAGGCCGCACGCCCCCCAGTTAATGAACTATCAAGATGTTCATTTGTATTTTCGTGACCAACTGAGTTTTGTTAAGGTTCAGCCATTGTCTTTTAACTTTACAAGGCATAATTGGCTGATCAATCATATTGCAAAGTCTATAATATTTATATGGCAAAACATCAAACTCCCATTTTATCTTTGTCTTGATACCATCTTCGGTTTCAACAATCATCTCCCATTTGATTTTCTTCAATAAGTTCATCCTAATTATAACCATAACATTCTTTTCTAACAAGTTGGTCCCAAAAGGATCATGATGCTTAATATAAGTCCCAGTTGGACTCACCACATCAGTTAGACCATTTGCAAATATATACTCAACTGGAACAACAATTGCCTTAAGACAAAAGAGTTGAGTGGTGAAACTTAAGCTCTCATCAGATGGTATACCACTTGGGGGAATATCATGCATAACTATAAATGACCTTGGACAAACCATGGGTTGAAATCTCTTACTTTGTAAAAGTCACAGTTATTGTGAAATTTGATGATGAACATATTTAGTAATGGTGATTTCTTATATGGAGAGATTATAGGCACACTAGCTAAATCCCAATAACCCCTAACAAAATTTAAGAACTCCCATTTCAGCACTAAACGGCCAGTAATGATCCTTCCCATCTGTTAGCATAGTATGATCCATATGTTGGTGCAAAGTACCCACCGCCCACGTGTAAGCATCTGAAAAGCGGAAGTAGGATAAGCCAGGTGAGAGCGAAGTACTGAGTGAGATCAGAAGTTCCTACTACTCATCTCAAGAGAGAATACGGATGAAGGGCTGAGAAACAACCACGACAGAACTGATGGGACAAGTATCTCAAGAGACAGCTGTGAGGCGTGGGAAACATCCAACCACTTTCATTCAATGCGCGGTCAGAACAAGTCAGAAGTCAAGGGACGTGTGTCAAGTTCTCAGCGATGGAAACAAGAGAAAGCCGCACACGGAAGAAGACTTCAGTAGTAAGTAAGTGAAAGGCCGCAGACTAAGAGAAGAGAGCCGCACTACAAAAGGAGGTGTGAGGACCCCACCAGGTGTGAACGCAGATATCTGGGAACCGCCTTAGGACTCCTATAAATACTCAGCTCATAGGAATGGGTTGAGGACGGACTTTGGAGTACAAGAATTGGAGAGAGAAGAACTTAGTAGTGAGCTCAGTGAGAATTATCATCAACATTATCTTGTAACCTTACTCAAAGTCATTTAAGACTAAAACTTGTATATTGTATTATGATTACCACCTTCATATGAATGATCAATTATAGCTTGAAAGAAGTAATTTAGTGTTCTTATTTATTTATGTGTTTTAACGGATATTACTCCTTTATATTGAAAAGATCCAAAGGTTCGATACTATATATATCATGTAAGTTAGTGACGTAAGACTAGGATAGTTTTATGCACAAACAGTTTGGCGCTAGAAACAGGGACTTCGGTCTTAGGTAAAGGATTTATCCTTCCTGTATTACTTTGTGTTATACGGTTTTCAAAATCTACAATTTTGAGGAGAAAGTGGCTTAAGGTATCGAGGAAATAGTAGTATCTTCACTGCTGAAGTTGCCAAATTATCAGTGAGGCTGTCAAATGGGAAACTCAAAGGATAATCAGAACTCAAAGGCCAGAACCAGGAGTATGACCAGGGAACAGATTGATATAAGGGATGCAGAAGCAATTGAGCATAGCAGCATCACTCCAGGGACTACGACACATAACTTGGTAACAGGGGCAACCAGTGCAGCAACCGAAAAAGCCGCAGTAGATAAAGCCGCAGCAAACAAAGCCGCAGTTGATAAGGCCGCAGGGAATGAAGCTGCTGCTGAAAAAGCCGCAGCAAACAAAGCCGCAGTTGATAAGGCCGCAGGGAACGAAGCTGCTGCTGAAAAAGCCGCAATAAATAAAGCCGCAATAGAAAAAGCTATAACAGAAAAAGCTACAACACAAATGTCTGTTCAGAAAAAGTTACTCTTTGATCATCAGGTCTCATGCTGGGCAGCCGCACAACAGGCAGTTGAAGATAAAGCCGCAGCACAGAAGGCCGCAATGGAAAAGGCCAGGACGGAGAAAGCTAAATTTGATAAGTTTCAGTATAACTCTAAAGTCTCAGCAGAGAAGAAAGCCGCAATGGAGAAAGCAGCAGCCAGCAAGACCTTCTTGGAAGCTGAAGAAGCTGCAGATCTTGATGCCGCACTGAAAGCTTCACAACTAGAGGTTGGGGACTCAACGTTTGTGGTTCCCAATCAACCTTATGGAATACCTTTAACTAGACCCGCAAAGGTAAGTCCACAACAACCCACCATGTTTTTGGGTGAGACAAGCACACTGCCAAGAGGAGTGGGAGTGATACAGGAGGTATTCTCCAACAAAAGGCGAGGATATAAAGATCCAATAATACCGGTCATAGTTGAGGGAAAAGATGATAACCTAAGGACCAATGATCGCACATTGCCATACTTGTCAGGGGAAAGCCGTCAGTTAGTAAAAGAGCTCCACGAGTTTCAGTTGGAGGAAATGAAGAAATTCAAATCAACATTCACTGACGCTCTTTCCCAACTAGCTAAAGAAAATCAGGTACTCAAAGATAATGAAGGGAAACTAGAAAAAAGGCTTCAGAAGGCTGAAGAAGGAGCAGCAGAAAACAATTCAGTGGTGAGAGCCTAAGAGTCATCAGACAGTCAGGTAATTCCTTACTTGGGACCAAATCAGCCTCAGCCGCTTCAATGCATACGATATGTCCCGAAGACCAAGGCCATACCCGCAAAGGAAAGAGAAACAGATTTTAACCCTTATGAAGATGGCGGGGAGGATTACGATGATGCTGAGCCCAATTATGTTCGCACCAATGGGAAGGACAGACAACGTAAAGATATGGAGCAAATGCGCCAGGAGATCAAAATACTAAAATCCAAGCAAGGAGGTGGACATTTGGAGGAAGCTATGAAAGATTCTCGATCAACCCCTTTAGTTCCTAGGATTAGTTTCTATAAGCTCCCAGATAAGTGTAAGCCCCCCATTTTTCTTTGTTTTGAAGGACAAGACGATCCCACTATCCACCTAAGATATTATAGGAGGGCGATGGCCCAATGGGACTGGGATGACAAAGTGATGTGCAGGTTTTTTCCATCGAGTCTAAAAGGCCCTGCCCTAGCCTGGTATGATGATCTCCCATCACACTCAATCCACACCTTGAGGAATTAGCGAATGCCTTCATCACCAAATACTTGTACAATAAAAGGACTAAAGCCGGTTTAGACCGAATGTTTGCCCTAGCCATTGGACCTAGAGAAACGTATCAGCAACTAAGAGATAGGTGGATTAAAATCGGGCAAGAGATTGGAAGCGTGAATCCTGAGATCAGCATCAATTGTTTTAAGTGGGCTCTTGATCGCATGAGTAACCTTTTTGTAGACATACACAGCCAAAATCCCAAGACTGAAGGAGATCTCATGGTCCTGATTGACAAGCATGTCAGGCTACAAGAAATTCAGAAAGATAATCCGAGAGCTCAACCCTCTTCTAAAGTCGCACGGCGCACTGACTCGATTGAGCTTGAACCCTCAGCACCCAAAAGGAATTATGAACCAGTGAAAGCACCGTATACGGATAAAAGAGCTAGAGAGGAAGATTACAAGCGAAATGACAACAAGCCAAGTAATTTCAAGAAAAGAAATTGGGAAAAAGTATCATTTGAGGATATAGTGTACACCAAGTTGAATACGGGAATTACCCGAATCATGACAGATATTAAGAATCGTCAAGACTTTGAATGGCCGCACACCCGAGGTAGGCAGCATGAAAGAACAACAAATCACCCTGAAAAGTGTGAGTACCATGACTTTAGGGGTCATGCAACAGAGAGGTGCAAGAACCTTAAGGACCAAATTCAAAAAATGATAACTGCGGGAAGTTTGAATGAGTATGTGTTAAATCCCAATGAAGTGGTTATTCCACAAAAAGATAAAAATGTAAAATTGCCTGACAATCAAATTATCTACATGATAACTCATTCAGAGCATTATGATCAATCCCTCTCAGGAGATGTGGGACGGAGATTAAGAAAAAGAATTGAAGATCATGAGATGTTTAAAATCGATGGAGTAATCACAGAAGACTGGGAAGAGTGGATGTCAGTTCCACTTACCTTTTCTTCTGAGGATGTAGATCAAGAGTTAGAGACCCATAATGATGCATTGGTACTCACTCTACCAATCTCAGGATGGAACGTCACTAAGATCTTAATGGACGGAGGAAGTTCCTTAAACGTACTCTTCTATGACACCTTTAGGCAAATGGAGCTTACTGATGAACAGCTTATACCCTCACGATTTACCATTTACGGATTCAATGGTGCGGTTTCCAAGCCCAAAGGAGAAATAGTATTGGAAATTAGAGCAGGACCGATTCGAGTAAACACAAGATTCAGTGTGGTTGAAGCTCCCTCTCCTTACAATGCAATCATGGGCAGGTTATGGGTACATCGATTAAAGGGAACAGCTTCAACATACCATCAATTTTTACGGTTTCCAGGTCCTCATGGGGAACTTCAAATTAAAGGAGACCAAATGGACGCAAGGAGCTGCCAGGCCGAAGAGACACAGCATAACGTAGAAAAGGTGCAAGCACTCCAAAATTTGAAGAAGGAGCGGAAGGAAAATGTAAAAGAAGAAAAATACCAGCAATACCTGAGAGATGTTGAATGCCAGAGGTTAGAGTGCGGTCCAGTGACCAGCAATAGCATTAAAGTCCTCAATCCCGATGATCTCACTACTGAAGTACTCAGCACTGAAAAAGTCACTACAGCAAGTAAGCCAGACAGTGAGACCGTCAAATAACAATTAAAGAAAGCTCCGCTCTTCAGTAATCCCCCACCTACCTTTTCCGCATTAGAGCCAACGAAAGAAGTGAATATAAGTAATATGGACTTACCAAGAATGATAAAAATAGGCACGCTGATGGGAAAAGAGCGTGAGTACCAGTTGCATGAACTTTTGAAAGAGTATGCGGACATCTTTGCGTGGAAGATGTCAGATATGCCAGGCATAGACCCTGAAGTAGTGACTCATAAGTTGAGAATCAAGGAAGGATCCACACCATTCAGGCAAAGGGTGCGAAAAGTGTCCTCGGAGTACCATCATGAGGTGGAGAAAGAACTCAAAAAGCTTCTGGAAGCAGGATTTATTAGAGAGGTCATCTGTCCTACCTGGATTTCAAATATGGTCTTGGTACCAAAAAAGAA
Source organism: Papaver nudicaule (assembly GCA_023529015.1). Taxonomy (NCBI): domain Eukaryota; kingdom Viridiplantae; phylum Streptophyta; class Magnoliopsida; order Ranunculales; family Papaveraceae; genus Papaver; species Papaver nudicaule. The sequence goes on from JAJJMA010294793.1 coordinate 11,510, forward strand.
TGGAGGAATACGTATTTGCATTGACTTTACCAACCTCAATAAAGCTTGCCCTAAAGATAGTTACCCATTACCAAGCATTGATCAGCTAGTGGATACCACAACAGGTCATGAGCTCCTTTCTTTCATGAACGGATATTCCGGATATAATTAGATTGCATTAAATAAAGATGACCAGGACCACACCGCATTCTTTACCCCTCATGGACTATATTGCTACACAAGGATGCCCTTTGGGATGAGAAACGCAGGAGCAACTTATCAGAAGCTGATGGACAAGATATTTAAGCCATGGATAGGTCATACTTTGGAGGTCTACGTGGATGATATGTTAGTCAAAAGTAAAAAGGCAACTGATCACTTGGACAACCTAAGAGAAATCTTTCAAGCAATGAGATCATGCAAGATGAAAGTCAATCCTGAGAAATGCACTTTTGGAGTTACATCGGGAAAATTCTTGGGATACTTAGTGACAAAAAGAGGAATTGAAGTGGACCCTAGCAAAATTCAAGCAATAGTAGATATGCCTTCACCTAAGAGTCTCAAGCAAGTTCAAAAGTTGAATGGAAGTCTGGCAGCACTAGGAAGGTTTATTGCGAGATCTTCGGATAAAATGAAACATTTCTTTAATATTTTGAAAAAAGAAAGTGAATGCGTATGGAATGAAAGTTGTGAGGCAGCGTTTTTGAAAGTTAAAGAGTACCTTGCATCCATACCAATATTACAAAAACCTGAACCAGGAGAGGTCCTAGCACTCTATATTGCGGCAACAGATAATGCAGTGAGCGCGGTGTTAGTAAGAACTATCACTAAAGTGGAGCAACCCATATACTACATCAGCAAAACTCTCAACCAAGCAGAAAGAAATTACACTAAAATAGAGCAATTAATTCTGGCATTAGTTTTCGCCTCACAGAAGTTGCGCACTTATTTTCAGACTCATTGGATCAGGGTCCCAACAAAAGCCCCACTCGGGACAGTTTTAAAAAATGTGTCAGCTATAGGAAGGGTGGCTAAATGGAATGCGCAATTAGACCAGTTCGACATCATATTCGAGTCCCGAACGTCTTTGAAGTCTCAAGTCTTAACAGATTTCCTTGCAGACTTACCACTGAATGATGAAACTGAAGTTGAGGACTTTCCAGAAGAAATTGCGAACGGAAAAGAGCCTAGCAACATCCTGGAACCCTCAAACACAAGAAGATGGGAGGTATTTGTGGATGGATCCAAGAATGAGGAAGGAAGTGGGATAGGAATAGTCATTACCACTCCTACAGGCGATAGAATGGTGCACTCCTTACGTTTGAAATTTGGTGCGGTCACAAATAATATTGTTGAATATGAGGCGGTCATTCATGCGTTAAGAATCATCCTAGAGCTTGGGATATCAGATGTGCGACTTACTAGTGACTCGCAGTTAGTCATAAGGCAGTTAGAATTAAAATATAGAACATTGGATGACAACCTAGTGTCTTACATGATTTTGGCGCAAAGTTTGGTATGTCAGATACCTAATATCTCTCTCAGGCACTTATGACGCAAAGACAATCGACATGCCGACGCACTGGCTTTCATTGCCTCCATGACCCGCAATCAAAAAGAAACATCAATTAAATTGGGAAGGATCTATGAACCATCGATAAGACTAAAATCTCCCTTGGAGCAATGTCTTGCGAAAAGATCAGGCATGAGTCACCAATGGAATACTGTCCCTGGACCAGAAGAAAATTTGGGAGATGGAACAACCTTTCAAGATGATGAGATACTGCCTCAGACAGTAGAGAAAGGGAAAAATGCCGCACTATTACCTAGTGAGAACGAAGGTAGCCCAGCAAAAAAGGCCCGCATTAGATTTCCTTTAAAAGAAAATGATTGGAGGATACCCCTAATTCAAATCTTGAACGGCACAATATTAACAAATGCGTCAGACAAAAAGAAGTCAGACATGAGAGTAAGAAATTACAGGTTAAGGGATGGGATCTTGTATCGTCAATCTTTCCTAGGACCATTACTAAGATGCTTATCACAAGAAGAGGGCCATGAAATACTACTTGCTATTCATTACGGTGATGCAGGGTTGGCACACAAAGCTAAAACCCAGGGATACTATTGGCCTTTCATGAACAGAGACGCAGCAAATATGTGTTGCCGCTGTGAAGAATGTCAGCGCTTCGCCAGAAAGATTAAAGCACCTGCAACAACACTCAATACAGGCATGAGCCCTTGGCCCTTTGTGAAATGGGGAGTGGATATCGTAGGACCACTGGTTGAAGGTACAAAGAAAAGAAGATACATAATAGTGGCCACATATTACTTTACAAAATGGGTAGAGGCCAAGGCTCTCGCACGAATTAGAGATATTGATGTATTTAAATTTTTGTTTGAGAACATAATATGCAGATTTGGAATACCTGCAATTATAGTCTCAGATAATGGAAAGCAACTCACAGGAAAGAACATCGATAGACTTTTCAGCGCTTTCAATATTCAAAAGAGCAAGTCAACTCCCATTTACCCTCAGAGTAACGGCCAAGCAGAGGCAACCAATAAAACTATCGCCTTAAATTTAAAGAGAACTTTAGATCTCAACAAAAAAAGTTGGTGTGAACAACAACACAATACTCTATGGGCCTACCGAACCACAAGAAAAGAATCAACGGGTGAGACTCCTTTTCTATTAACTTATGGGGCAGAGGCAGTCATCCCAACAGAAGTCATCATACCAACAACAAAAACTGAAGCTTGGGAAAAAATGCTCAACACAGATCTTATGCTCGAAAAGCTAGATGATGTAGAAGAAAGAAGAGAAGTGGCATTACAAAGAATGGAAGATTACAATCGAAGGCTGGCCGCAGAATATAACAAAAAAGTTAAGCTAAGGAATTTTGTAGTGGAGCAATATGTGTTAAGAGAAATTCCGCCTTACCAGAAAACAAGAAAATGGGGAAAGTTCGCACCTACTTGGGGAGGACCATACATTATACATGATATAGCAGGCAAAGGATCGTACTACTTAAAAAATATGAAAGAAGAGCTGTTGTGCCACCCTTGGAATTCTAAGTACTTAAAGCCTTACTACCCATAAATATATATATATATATATACGAACTACGTAGTGCTTGATCCCTTCTTAAGGGGTACATAGGCA
>JAJJMA010294803.1:0-27950 GCA_023529015.1 Papaver nudicaule
TATGGATGTATCTAGTGTTCCCACATAAACATTACAGTCTTCCACTGCCTGAATCTGCCATGTCCGAGAGGTGCGACTTCCCCAATAGCAACGATGTCCAACATAGTCGATTAGTAACTCTCTTATCTCCACTTCATCCAAAAGTTGTCTATCAAATAGAAAGATACAGTTATTTGCTTATTAGAAAAACATAGAGGTTCCTCAGGTGAGAATAGGTTCAAGCACATGTAAACTTAAATGAAGGAGGATTGCAATGTAAAGATGCCAGTAGACCAGAAATATAAGAGTGCGGAAAGGTCAGGCGAGGAGGTGGTGCTGCTGTCTACTACAGGACAGACTTACAAGGTAAAACACTACTAGACTAGTTTTGGGGACACAATCTAAGGAACTGTACAGGATATGATGAATAAAAAAGATCAAGAAACATAATCTAAGGAATTGTATAGTGAGACTACTTCTCTAAGTGAGACTACTTCTCTAAGTATGGAATCCATTACTAGCGCCCAAGATGTCTCAAACTTCTGAGAACAACATACAACAATGGTGGCACAAAACTTGAATATACAATCATCTCAAACAAAACCTAAGAATTAATAAAATTCCAACACCACCACCAACAATAACATCAAAACAATAGCAAAAATTCAATTGTAAAGTGCTTATACAGTTCAATAATATGAGGCAAAATTTGCAGACTTACCATAACTAATTCCCTGCAAATTCAACGCCACAACATGAAAATTCCAAAGAAACCTCAACCCATATACCAAAATAATGAATTACAAGGTAATGGGGGAACAAGTTTTCCATACCTGAAGAATATCCAAACTAGCAATGGTAAGACCAGAGATAACTTTAACCCCCAATCTACAGTATGAGCTCCCAGAAGCTTGAAAACACTAAAACTTAAATCGAGACAAAATTTGTTAATGAAAATCCATAAAGATCCAATTTTATCGAGACCTTTTATAATACTAACCTAAAAAACCCTTAAACCCATATCAATTACATGAAAAAACAGTAATATCAACTAGGAAATTGATTTCAGTAGCAAATCTAGGGTTCAAAATAGGGTTTACTTTATTTAGATCTGATACAAGGGTTTCGATTTTGACATGGGGGTTAGCTTTGGTCTTTGATTCATGAAATTTGAGGCTCGATCTGTGAGATTTCGAGAGGACGAGATGGAGAAGGATCGGAGACATAAATTTGGAAGAGTGAGTTTCTTCCGAAAAAAATAAAGGTAAAACGAAATATAAATGGGGAAAATCTAATTTTCTGTGAAAAGACATGTTAGCCCATAACTTAGCAACGTTTTTTTCTTTTTCTTAATTAATAAACAATTAATAGCCTTTACAGCAACGTTTTATTTATTTAAAGCAACGTTTTTCACTTAGCAACGTTTATAAACGTTGCTAACCAGGGAAAACAAGTGTTGCTAATTCTTGGATCTGGCGTAGTGAAGATCGCAAGGTTTGATAGACGTGATATAACAGAACACAAGTACAATACAAAGAAGACTAGTAAAACATAAACTAGTTTCTCGCATAGGTATTTCTAGGCTTCTCGATCCCTAGAGAAGACTTCCTCGCAATGCTAGACTGAGAGCAAAGCTCAAAGGTAACTGAAAAGAAAAGCGGCAGACACAAGCTATAGATCCGAAGAATAGCTTGGTAGAGGGATAAAGCTGTCAGGAGAGATACCACTCCTATTTATATTGAATGAAGTTTAGCTTTGAAATGAGGCTAACTTAATTTCGGAAATTCATTAAAGCACATTTTCATATTAGTTCCGAAATTCCTCACTTAGACTCATAGCATTTAATGAGATCTAGTATTATAGCATTTTACATTAATGAAAATATATATTTTCAATAAATGTTTGGCCAATAGTAAACAAAACACATAATACTCGGTATATTTGGATATTTCATTAATTCGAAATATGGTGCTTACCAAATATGCTCCCTGGGAAAGAGCTTAATTTGAAACGTGTCTAGTTTCGAAAATCTCCTTAAGGTATTATTACATCCAAATGTCGTCATCAGCTTTAATAATGTCGACATCACTTCCTAGGCTTTTCTAGACGGGCCAGAACGATCTTAGGTGGAAGTGGGATCTGGTCGAACGTGGTTCAACGTTCTGCATAAACGTATCCTTACAGACATGGACAAGCCTTGCAGGGACGGACTTAGCCGAGGGCTAAGGCGGCTGTAGCCCGTCCTAAGTTTCCCTCAAAAATTTTGTATGTAGTAGTTTTGTATCATATTTTTAACTTAGCCCACACATAAAAACCGAAATAGCCCAACTATTCTTATATAGCCCACTAACTTAGCATTTTTGCCCAACAAAATATAGTGTGTGCGTGTTATTTAGTCGTGTGAAGCAGATAAAAGAAGATAAAAGAAGAAATTTCAATGAATATAACTTTTTGTTACGAACTTGATGCAATTTCTAGTGTTTATATAACTTCGGTTACGTTAGACATAGGTTTCTTTGGTTTTAAGATGGCAATTGGCATTTTATAAGGTTTCTGATTTTGTAGGTGATATGGTACACACCTGTACAAGGATTTGAAAAAGATTAGGATTTGGCTACCGGCATAAGGTATTGTTCTTAAACTTATGTTATATGGGCATTTTATATTTTTTTGTACTGTTCCGCTTATGGCGGGAAAAAAAAATTTCGCCCGCCTACGGCCGCCGGGCGTCTACGGTGCAGAGTTTCAAGATCTTAGCCCGTCCCAACAAAAAATCCTAGGTCCGTCCCTGAAGCCTTGTGTGTTAAGATTAAGTGAACATGTAGGTTCAAGGGACATTCCGAATCACGCAGAAAGATATACCATGGAAGTACAATGCATGATTCAACGAGCAATAACAAAATGTTGAATCTCCTGAATTCTTGATTCCAATGTAGTTGATCACGTTAATGATATCCAAGAATTCAAATCAAAACATCAAATGAATAATCAAATGAATATTTGATCGAGTAATAAAATCTTACGAAGATCTAATCACGTACAGTATCAAAATCATGTGTCTACTAATTAGAGGGACTAACCATATTTCTGATGATGACTCAAACAACTTAGTTGTACATTGAAGATGAACTAATTCAATTTCAATTTGAGAATATCAAACTCATTAATTCGTTGAAGGACAAATCAAAATGATAGAGTTTGAACTTCGAAATAACCAAATTAAGGTTTCAAAACCTACATACTGTTTGGAAGAAACCAGATTAAGGTTTCAAAATTTAAAGTTCATTATATGACCAGAACCAAATTAAGGTTCCCAAATCAAGTTTCCATATAGCGAAACCAAAGTGAGGTTTCGAAATCTAGATTCTGTTTAACAAAACCTTGGTCAAGGTTTCGATACAAGAAACACATATTGGAGTCGTCACAAATGTTTGGTCTCGAACTTGAGAGTCCATGTGGTCAAGCACCGTTTTAGTATCACACCTTTTTAGCCTTGACGCACAGGTTATATTTCCCGGTTCACATAAACCTTTAGGAAACCCCAGGCTCTTTTCGACCTTTTAGAACTCACATGGTCAAGATTCATTGATCTTGATTCTCAAGTCACTGTTAGCCAGCAAACTTAGTTCGAACTCATGTTCTCTCATTGGTTACAATATTTAAGTTTCGGACTAATATCTCACGGATATGAAAACCAGATTATGGTTTCGAAATCAACGTTTAGTTTTACCAAAACCTACATTGAGGTTTCGAACATTTAAAATCCATAAATTGAGATAACAAGAATATGGTTTCGGAATCCAGAAGTTTGATATGGCATACGAGATGTTCATATACATAATCAAGTAAATGATTCAGAACTTCAGTATTCAGAGCCAAACCAAGACGTGGCATTCGATGCTCAGAACATCAGTATTCGAAGTAAGAAAAGATGCAGTGGCGCCTATCGTGCCAGTGGGAGAATTTCTAAGCTGAACATCAAATCTAAGGGAGTTATTAATGTTCTTCTCAATCATATTGCTACTTCGAAGACCTTGGTTGTATCTTCTATTTGTTCCGTACCATTATCAAGGAGCTAAGGAATATAATATCAACAAGTCAAGGGTGCGCAACAACTCATATATGTACATAATCGACTTTACTTGTGGTACGTATTTTGAAGTTGCTCTACCGATTGTTGTCACTTGAGTAAATTGGGAGTACCAACACTTGAGGATGTCATGGTATACAAAGGAAAGTTTATTAAACAATACTTCCTGGGTTAGTCATCAACAAATGCATTTGGTCATCTCTGAGTTTGATTTCTATACTCGGAATATTCTGACGATTGTGGCTCTAACGAAGTGCTGACTTAAGTTCAAAAACTGTACAAATCCGTAAGGAATTTGGAAAAGTTTCTTTCACGAAAGTTGTTCGTATGCGTGTTTTCTATAACATGCCAAAGGGGCCTTGATTTTTAGAGCAGTCTACTGACTGGAATAAATTTTAGACTGAACGACGTACAATCTGATAATTTTTGAAATGCTCATAGAAGTTTTCTGAATGCGACTTGAGACGTGGATTTGACCGACCTAACGAGCTCCAAATCCAGATTTTCTTTCACAAGATGAAAACTGGTTCTTTTCTCTTCGAAAATTAGGATCAACCACTGAAAACCGATATCGGATGAAGATTCTATGGCGATTCTCGTACGAACACCAGTAAGTGGAATTTTCTGACGGGAATTCTGTTCAAATTATATCCCCACGACAACAAGTAATCTTATTGGATGTGTTCAGGGGAGAATAGGTCACACATCTGTGACGGACATGCATACATGGCTAGCTCATTATGCTTACTCTGGAACACTCACTGTTCCATGCTGCGCAAGGAACTAAATGTTGATGGTGGTTTTTGGTGAGAAGGTTGCAAGAGTAATTTTGCATCAATTCCTAGCATCATTGTTGGTTGTGGCTTAGAGAGGCGACAAGGATAGCTCCAGGACATGTATGAATTTATTTACAATAGGGATAAAAGAATTGGCCACCATGGTTCCACTTAAATCTCATGGCCATGGTCTAGTACCATGGCCCACACCCTATTGTTTGCGCAGGCCTAATGCCGGCCCCACCTTTGTTGCCTTGGTCGTGGCTCACGACCCCACTTTTATACCTTGGATGTGGCTCATGCCACGACCCTACTTAAATAGCTTGGTCGTGGCTCATGCCACAGCCCCACTTAAATAGCTTGGCCGTGGCTCATGCCACGGCCCCACTTTTATTGCATGAGCCACGGCTCCACTTTTATTGATCGGCCGTGGCTCATGCCACGACCCCACTTTTATTGATCGGCCATGGTCTAATACTATAGCCTACTTTTATCACGCGACCATAGTCTAATGGTCCCACTTCTTAATTCTTAAGTCATCCTTACTTATAGGGCATGTCCCTTTTTACCATTTCAAATCCTATTTGATTATAGAATCCATAATGTTTTGGTTTCCTAATCAAATTCGGAAATCTGGCAGATTACGAATTACTGTAAAGAACGATGGATACGGTATAATCCTTAAGGATTTAGGAAAAACTTCCTTCATGAAAGTTGTTCATCTGCAAATTTTCTATAACATACTAAAATTTCATAATTTTAGGAAATATAGGCTGGCCTGGGCGTTTTTCAGAGTAAGTGACGTGCAAATTGTCTAGAAATCTTACCATGGCCTAACGCCATGGTCCATCCCTATACATCCTATAGTCGACTTCCTACTAAGATTGTTATGCTATGTAAGATATATTATTATTATTCATGTATCCTACCTTTAGGTCTTGAATTGGCCATGCTCATGCGTTTTGATTATGGCTACGCTATGTTAGCATAACCTGGCTTTTTTCCTGATTATAGACTTGCTTCTATAATCAGTGCTACACTTCTTAAATCGTGGCTCATGGCTATGAATTATATTATTTACTCAGGGAATTGGTGCATTATATGCCACAATCCAATTTCTCACATGGCATACAAAGAGTCATATTTACTTAACCATTGCCACAGAGGGTTGCTGAAATTCCCTCAGCCTAAATGGCGATTGCATAGCTCAATTCTTAGTCTATTCTTATTGGTCTAAATGGCTATTGCCCGGTTCATTCCTTAGACCAATTCTGAGAGGAACGACCCACCTCCAGAAAGCCTGAAAGAGATACACAAGCTTATCTCTTAACTCTCTATTTTACATGCCAAGTCATAAGTTTACCAATAAATGGTACGACTTGCACTTAGTCAGCTTTGACTTAACAAGTATTCAATACTTAACAAATCTTACGAGAATCAAGTAAGTTACATGGGGGGATGTTCTTTAGGGTTTTGGTTTGGCGGTCTACGACACGTGTGATTGCAACAGCACAATCACTCAACGGGAAAGAAAACTAAGTCGTGTGAACGTTGCTAGAAAGATGGGATGAGAAAGTGGGTTGTTAGTCTTCCCTAATATTAGGCGCAAGACTCTTAACAGGTGGTCCCACTTACTCCACTCTCCCACTCTTCCACTTATTCCACTTAATAGGTCACTCGACCAGTTTGGAAATAAGATTCATCAGAATCAATTCAGTGCAGTACAATCAGTTCATCTCATCGATAATTGATTAACTCTTCTCATTCAACATTCAATATCTAGTGAGAACTGAATATCCATTCTTGCTTCCTTATGCATTATTTTAGCAACTTTATTCACAACGTCACAGTAATCATAGCAATTCTCTGATCTCATGTTTCCCGGCTTCCCACCCTTAAACCAACCCTATTTCCTCTTCTTGTAACTGAAGCAATACTCGAACGACCATTTCTCGGTTTAGGCGAGTCTTGTTCGATCTTGACCTCTCGAATACCATTACAACTTCACACTTTACCTCTCAGATTCTCTTTATTGTTTTATACCTAAAACATCTATCCAAACCGATTCTCTTTCAGATCTCCTCTTACCTCAATCAACTGCTTTCATGGAGATTATTAGCAATTATTAGTTTCGATTTTACACTCCTAATCTCCTCCTTCTCTTATTTTTCTTGCTACAACACTCAACTTACTGATGTTGAGAGGGAAGAAGAAGAAGAAGAAAAAGAAGATAACTTCGGCTGTTTTTCTGTGGGTTTATGATACTGGAATTACTTTATGTCTGTTCTCTGTTTGGGTTGTCTAGTTGGTAGGTTTGCGTGTGCTTCGGCTAAACTTTCTCTGTTTGAGTTACTGCCTTTGGAGCCACTTTCATGTGTGGCTCTCTTTAAGCAAAACAAGGGAGGTTACGTTTCCTTTGTATTCTTTTGTTGGTGTCATGTTTTGTGTTTTTGGGATGCCCACAGGGATGCAATGGGTACTTTAGTGTTTGATACACTTGTAACCTTCCAACTTATTGTGTTATAAATAAAAGGCCTCTTTTTTAAAAAACAAGTAGTCACACACGTGCTACGCACGTGCTGTTTAAGGACCCACAAAAACTTGGTTCTCCACATTATTTTTCAAAAGTCAAATTACAAATTCACCCTTAAATTATTTTCTAGTAAAACCATTTAGTGTGAACAAACAGGGGCACAATCGGAATAAATATTTACAGCTTCATTAGGGGTAGTGTTTGTACGGGAGTATAAATTCTCATACAAAACACGAATATAGCTGGTGATGATGTAAAACATGTATAAACAGGAAAATAAATAAGACACAGATTTTACGTGGTTCGACACTGTTGTGCCTACATCCACGGGTGAATCCCCTTGGGGAGTGATATTTTATTGATTATCAGGGTACAACGAATTTAGGGTTTTGGAAGGGAGGAGACAGATTTCTAGGGTTGCCATCTTGTGGCTGATTTCTGTATGGTCGAGTTGGGATCCCTTTTCTGGGTTTATGTCCCCTCTATATATACAGTTACAAAATATGTATTCTACCCTAATTCTGACTCTGCAAATATCTTGGGCAGCAAGGCTTCTGGAAACTTCTGGAATCTTCCTCTAGCTCTCTAAAAGCGGTTCTGGTCCAGTCTGTACGGAATGGTTGACTTGACCGACAGTTGACTTTGACTTTGACCGACAGTTGACTTTGACCAACTTTGACCGACAGTTGACTTTGACCAAATTCGGTCAACAGTTGATTTCGACCCTCCTTGACCAGCTACTGACTTTGACCATATCCGGTCAACGGTTGACTTTGACCATCTTTGACCAGTGGTTGACTTCCCTCCGTTGACTGTTGAATATGGACTGCTGGACTGGGCTGGCAGGATGAATGGCAGGTTGGCTAACTGGACAGGCAGTTTGAGCTTATAGCTAGGCGGCCTCCAAAAAGGGTATTCTGGTCCAAACTGTGGCAATTTTAGCCATGGTACAAACAGGTAGTTGGCTTTATATAATAGAATAGAATAGATAGAATAGATAAATAAAATTAATGAGAAAAATTTATGCAAAGGAATGCCCTCATTTTCGCTCTCTCTCTTTCTGAATCTCTCTCTCCGTGATACGATCAGTATTTTAACCTAAAACGTGCTTCCCGTTAATGGAAGTCACTGCTGCTCCTGCTCCACTTCAACGCCTTCTTAGCATTTGAACGGTGTGTAAGGTAATTATACTCTTCTTCTTCTTCTTCTTAAATCTCTGTCACCATTTATTGTTTCAGATAGATTATGTAATTTCTTCTTAAGATGTTGATTTTTCAATTTTGTGTATCGTATTTCTTCTTTGTGTGAATTTTCACGATTTTGTTCAGATGACGGCGATGTTGATTTGTTAGGTTAGTTTTTGGTTCATATTGATACTTAATTTGGGATTACGGGACGATGTTGATTTGTTTCTGGTTCAAATCCAATTATGACATGGGAGTTGTTGATAGTACTAGGGTTTTTGTTGATTCTGTGTGTACTAAGTTGGTTTTGTTTGGATTTCAGGTTATTAATTGCTAAAACCCTACACTCACCAAACCCCAAAATGGCTGCCTGTTCACTCTTCCAACTATCATCTCCTTGCACTCTGAACCCTAAAACCTCAAAATCCTTCCTCTGCACCCCTCGTTACCAATCCCTCTCCATCAGATCCTGCTCATCAGCATCCGCCACATCTGTATCTTCAGAATCATCAAACTGCCATTCGAAACACCGCCGCCCAGCCGACGAGAACATCCGTGACGAAGCCAAACGGACACATACTACTGACAATAATCATGGATTCTCAGCTAAGTATGTCCCGTTCGACGCTGATCCGTCGTCGACGGAGTCGTATTCGTTGGATGAGATAATCTACAGGAGCAAATCCGGTGGACTGTTGGATGTGCAACATGATATGGAAGCGTTGAAGAAGTTCGATGGGAAATATTGGAAGAATTTGTTTGATTCTCGAATTGGGAAGACAACTTGGCCGTATGGATCTGGTGTTTGGTCTAAGAAGGAATGGGTGTTGCCGGAGATTGATTCGGATCATATCGTCAGTGCCTTCGAAGGGAATTCAAATTTGTTCTGGGCCGAGAGGTACGGGAAGACCATTCTGGGGATGAATGATTTGTGGGTGAAGCACTGTGGGATTTCGCATACCGGGAGTTTTAAGGATCTGGGGATGACTGTGTTGGTGAGTCAGGTGAATCGGCTGAGGAAATTAGGGAAACCGGTTGTGGGTGTTGGTTGCGCCAGTACCGGGGATACGTCTGCGGCGTTATCGGCGTATTGTGCTGCGGCTGGGATACCGGCGATTGTGTTTTTGCCCGCGAATAGGATTTCTATGGCTCAGTTGGTGCAGCCGATTGCGAATGGTGCAAAGGTTATTAGTTTGGATACTGATTTTGATGGGTGTATGCAGTTGATTAGGGAGGTGACTGCGGAGTTGCCGATTTATTTGGCGAATTCGTTGAATAGTTTGAGACTCGAAGGGCAGAAAACGGCTGCGATTGAGATATTGCAGCAGTTTGATTGGGAGGTTCCTGATTGGGTTATTGTGCCTGGTGGGAATTTGGGGAATATTTATGCATTTTATAAAGGGTTTCAGATGTGCAAGGAGTTAGGGCTGGTTGATCGGATTCCACGGATGGTTTGTGCACAAGCTGCTAATGCGAATCCTTTGTATTTGCATTATAAGGCTGGGTGGGATACTGAATTTAAGCCGGTTACAGCAGCTACTACTTTTGCATCTGCAATTCAGATTGGTGATCCTGTTTCGATTGATAGAGCTATTTTTGCTTTGAAGAATTGTGATGGGATTGTGGAGGAAGCGTCTGAGGAGGAATTGATGGATGCAATGTCTCAGGCTGATCTTACTGGGATGTTTATTTGCCCTCATACTGGTGTTGCACTTGCGGCTTTGATCAAGCTTAGGAACAGCGGGGTTATTCAACCTAATGACAGGACTGTTGTTGTTAGTACTGCTCATGGGTTGAAATTTACACAATCCAAGATTGATTACCACTCAAATGCAATTCCAGACATGGCTTCCAGATTCTCTAACCCACCTATAGAAGTGAAGGCAGATTTCGGAGCGGTCATGGATGTTCTGCAGAAGAGGGTGTTGAGTGAGTATCAATAGAAGCCGCTTTTTGTATCTGTATACTAGCTTTATGCATTTCCGTCTCTTAAATTTGTATGGTTTTGTTGTCAGATTCCGTTTAGTAGGTTGAGGCACGTCTCTAGAGTCCGAAGGAGAAGAACCATTTACTAATGCTAATCTGATTCACCATATAGTAAGTTTCGTGTTTACTAATTTTACAGCGAAATTTATTTATTATAGTGAAACCAGGGAACATTTTTGTTAGTGCAACTGCAACTTTAAGTTCTAAGATTACGAGTAGTATAATATTTCTACGAACCATGTTTCAAAGGAACTTTTGTAGCTCAATAATACTTCGCAGTTGTTCTAATTCTGTTCAATAGCGTTATTCTTCTCCAAATGCCTTCCATATGAGCGCCGTCTGATATCCTCTTCCAATGAGTATGGTTTTGTTATCCTGAAATCTAACACTAGACAATGATACCGCACCATGTGATCGATTTGACAAGACGTAACTGTCAACATCGCCGTAATGGATGAATATTCGACTTGTTATGAACTTCTAACCAATTATATGGTGACGTATTCTTTGTCCCGAATTTCACAGAAAATGATAGAATTGTGAGCTTGGTAGGAATATAGTGGAACATGATGCTTGCAGATTGATTTTTCCCCTCCATTTTGTACTTTGACATGTGAAATATGCGTTTCCGTACATGATGTGAATAAGTGTGAATTGATGGGTCGCACGGAACTAACAATCGTAGATCTTTGCCAAACTTTACATTTTGTGGGGTCATAGAACTATACTGTTTTGTCCTGTCGTGTCCAAATTTGACAGAGAATGATAGAATTGTGAGCTTGTTAGGAATATTCTGGAACAGTATGCTTGCAGATTGATTTTCCCCCTCCTTTTTGTACTTTACATGTGAAATATGCGTTTCCGTAGATGATGTGAATAAGTGTGAATTGATGAATCGGCACGGAACTTGCAATCTTAGATCTTTACTGAACTTTCCATTTTGACGGGTCATAAGACTATTCTGTTTTATGTTGAGTCGGTATTTGTTTCCCTGTCATATGCCCCTGACCTGACCAATCGGTATTTGATGAAGTGGGTGATGAAACTGGTTTAGTTGCCTAGAGTTGGAGAGTCAGCATATCCGAGACTTATACCGTGGAACGAGTTGGTTGAGAAAATAGTATGTAAGAGCATATGACTAACCAGGCAGAATTAGAAATTCCAGCTGATGAGATGGGTTTCAAAGTGAGTCTTGTGATTTTAAGCCTTATGTGTGGCTTTTCAGCCTTGCCCAGAGCTAGGCTTGGATATTAACTGCTTAATCCGAGATGTCAGTATGTCTTTTTTGTTTGATTTTTTTGGCAATTGCTAAATTTAGCTTGAATCACATTCACATCATATCAGAACTCAGTCCATTTTGGCTTATAGGTTTACAGTGGAGGCTATACTTGGCAAAAGCCCAATTAGAGATGTTATATCTGGCTTAACCTTTTGGCAATTGCCAATATTGTGAAGCACATGTTAAACCTAAATCATGACTGTGAACGTTGATTCTGGCATTAGGCTCATTTTGAAAACCTGTCCAGGCACCTGGGTATTATGGTCTGTTTACCACTATATGAATTAAGGGTGGCCACTATGTGTGCTTGTTTTAGTGCTTCTTAATGCGCAAAATTTTTGTGGCCTTGCCTTTAATAAAGGAAAGGAAGTTGTATCTTTCGTTCCTTCTCCTTGACATGTGCGTGCCGTAAAGGATATATTTTATCTTTCATGTTCTAGTTTGTATCTTTCTGTTCATGAATCGTTATACCATTGCCAGGAACATGTTTAATTAGACAGTATATATATCCGACTGTAAATTCACGGACAACTCTAAAACGGTAGATTGTACCATTGACTGTGTAACCAGGTAGAGCTTGAAACAACAGCTGATGAAGTGGCTTTTCAAAGTGAGCCTGGCCTAGTGCTAGGCCCAGATTCAAACTGTGCTGATCAAGTTGCAATTTAACTATTGCCAAAATATGTTGTCAAATCTGTAAAACATACACCCAAACATTCTGTTCCACCATTGTGGATGCTCTGGGTCCCAAACATTTTTTCCAGTAATTAGCCATTGAGCTGTGGCTGTAATTATTGTATTTGACATTCCTCCCCATGGATAGTTGCCTTATAGCTGTTGCTACGCGTGGGAGATCATATTGCTGAAAGTTCATCTACTTGCAACATGTTTGTTTTCACCTCCAGCTAATTACCATTGTCTAAAATTTCTTAAATACTTGTTTGTAACGGTATTCCATAACCATCATAAGGTGAAGCATCATCAAACTCTTCAATATCAACAACAATGTGATTATTAGCACCACTATCTGCATACCATGGCTCAGTGTCAAAAACATCAGCAGAAGCAAGCATTGCACTTAAGTTTGGTGGTGGTTTTCTCCCTTGATAAGAAATATTCAATCTCTGATTGCATGTAAGAGCTTCATGACCAACAGTTTGGCAAATTTAACACTTAGGCCTGTCACTAATAGCTGAACCTCTACCATTTGATCTATGAAACAAAGCTGGATTAGGGTATCTTCCACCTCTATAATTGCCATCTCTGAAGTTGCCATTTCCTCTTGAACTGCTACCTCTTGAATAATACCTATTGCTAGAATTGTAATTTGATCTTTGTTGTGAATAAGCAGCAAAAGCCTTAGCATCAGAATTAGCTTTACTTGTCTTGGTTCTGTCAGTAACCGCAGCTTTTTCACTTAACTGTTATGCAGTTGAATACAGGAAATAGGTGGAAAGTGATGCCTCATAATAGCAGCAAAAGGAATATATTCATCACTCAAAGCCTTTAAAGTAATCACAACTAAATCTTTGTCAGAAACAGGATCTCCAGCCGCAGCCAATAAATCTGATGCGCTGATTTTGGGGCTGCAGAGATTTCTTTGGGGCTTCAAAGGGTGACAAAATAGGGTCATCGGGAATCAAAACCAAAAACCCCTTATAAAACGTGACAGTTTTACCCTTTCATGATATACATATCCTCTTCTTCTCTCATTCTCCACCTCTACTACCAACACCAGCACCACCACCACCTGTAAATACTAGCCGCCCTCTGCTCCCACCGCCACCGCCGCCACCGCCGCCACCACCACCACCACCACCAACCATTGAAACCACCGTATTATTTTAGAATTTACGCCCCGGTATACTAAGGCGTAAGTTTTGGTTTACAAAAAAATTGGTTACAGAAGAATTTTACGCCTCAGTTTTACCAATTTACGCCTCAGTTGGTTATTTACGCCTCAATTGGGCTACTTACGGTTTGGTTTTCTGTGAGCAAAATGATTTTTTTTTAACTTACGGCTTGGTTATTGGGGCGTAAATTTTATTTTTGGGCATACATTTTTGGGGCGTAAATTTTCTTTTTCTTCTTTCTACAAAGGCGTAACCAAATGTATTGAATGAACCAAGGCGTAAGTGTATAAATTTGGGGCGTAAATTTTATTTTTGGGCATACATTTTTGGGGCGTAGAACATATTTTTGGGGCGTAAAACATATTTTTTGGGGCGTAAATTTTTTTACGCCCCAAAAAATAAACCGTAATTTTTCCTTCCATTTTGCTCACACAAAACCAAGCCGTAACTAGGCCAATTGGGGCGTAAAACTTATTTTTGGGGCTAAAATTTTGGGGCGTAAAACCTATTTTTGAGGCGTAAAACATATTTTTGGGGCGTAAATTTTGTTTTGGGCGTATTTTTTTTTGGTGGCGGCGGCGACTGTCGGTAGTTACTTTTTTATGGTGGTGGCGGCAATTATTTTTGGTGATGATGTTAGTGGTGGCGGCAGTTGTAGTAGGTGGTGGGGGTGGTAAAAAGAATAGAGAAGAATATTATATAGAAAGGTAGGGTTTTAATTTAAACCTAAATGTGTAAGGGTAATTTAGACTTTGCATACCTATTTAGACATCCCTTATAACTATCCTTTGGATGGTTTTATTGTTTTGAAGCCCCAAAGAAATCTCTGCAGCCCCAAAATCAGCACACTAAATCTGACATGGATCTTATTTCATTAATCAGTTGAAATGACCCCGTTTTTTCCCAGGATTTGTTAAATAGCGAATCCCTTTCGAAGAAAAAAAAGACTCACAATATCAACAACATACAAGGACTAGTACAACTATTGTTGCAGCTTTCTCAACAGGTTAGCAGCTTGCACATCTATTTACTCTCCTAAATCGCGTTCAACATTACTTACCTTGACGTTATCTCATGTATTAGTATGTTCGCATCCAGGAGAATGCACCGGAGATAGCACACTATTTACCGATTCACGAAGAACCAATGCACTAGGAACTGTTGCATCTACACCATTAGTATCACTGATTCAACATTAGGGTCGAGCTTCCCCTTGCTTAAGCCTATCCAAAAGCCCAAAAATCCTTCAAATTTATTTGGGCCTGAAAAGATGACTGGAAAAATATGCTCAAGCCCGGGTAATATTAATCAAGCCCCTCTCACACCACTAGTCTAGTTCCTACGCTGCATCCCACCTTCAATGGTGTTCCTACTACACTTGCCATATCGAATGAGGTTTTTTTACGGTAATATCTCCTCCGTCCGACATTAACTGAGCAACTTTTTTTTTTTTTTTTTTTTTTGCCTAAAAGTTGGCTAATATAAAAAATGAAGTAACTCAATTAATGTGGGACAAAGATAGTATATTAACCGCGGTTTGTCTTGGTTAATCAGGACTGAAATCCTTAGGGATCCAACGATTTACCAGTGCTAACTCTTAATTTTTTTTTTTAAATGTCTAGTATTACCAATGTGTTTGACATTTACCAGGTGCCAACGATTAAGTTACCTAAAATACAACATTGGACTTGTCGGATTACAGTAAGCAACCGAAACCTAAATGATTCGCTTAACATGTTAAAGTGAAGCGTCCAAAAATTATAATCGCTTGAATGGGTTGGAAATAATATATGAGAATGACACATGTCAGTTTCCTATTTGTCCCCTACACTTCCAGAAACGCCCCCATCAATAAATTTCTCAGCCAAGACCACTACCACTAGTATGGCTGAGCAATGGGCCACTATTAAGGCCTTGTAAACTCGTTGGTTATAAAATTGTACATCTCACCTTGCTATTCTAGTCTTCTGGAACTACTTTAGCTGAAGTCAAGTTTTAGGTCTGTATTAGCTCTGTAGTTTTTGTGCATAAGTACAGACTACGGAGAAGGTAAACGACGGTGTGGCAGGCATTTTAGCTGAAGATGAAGTAGCCCTTGTGTTTCGGCCGGCTACTGTCTTGCAGGGCAACAATACGGGGAAGGCTTCTTCACCACCCCCATCAATTTGCAAAGCCCACTTAGTTTTTCTATAGCTTTTTGGATAACCATTCAGAAGTAACTTTTTAACTTCTAGAAACCAAAAAGGTAAAAAGTTAGTTTGGCTAAAATAATTTCAGAATAGCTTCTGGAGGTAGAAAAATCAACTTTTAATGAAGCAAAACATTTTTCATTCTGACTTCTGGAATTGACTTCTGGTTCTGGAGAAGCAGAAATCAGAGGTACTTTTGTATCCAAACATGCTAACGCATATGTGAATTTAGGAAAGTGTCATGGTTTGAGACTTTTAAACTTTACCATTTCGTTTTTTTCTTAACACCATTTGTTTTTGCCTTAAAACTATATAGGTTACCTGATGCGTTGTCGAACCGCAACAAATATAATTCAGTTCTTAACCTTCACAGTAATTAAAATAATATAGTGGCAAGAACAGATTCGTTCCACAGAGAGAGATATGGTTTATCAGTTGTATTTGAAAACTTAAGAGTAACCAAAGGGGGGGATGTTTGTTGTTTTAAAACTAAAAGTAAAATAAAATAAAAGCAAGTAAATAAGACGCAAAGAATGATTGAAAGTAATCAAGAGATGAGAATATTGGTTAAGGGTTCATCTTTAATTGCTTAACATGCATATGAATAATATATGGAGTGTCGACTAATTCTATCATCATCAAAAGCCCTAGAATACATCATCGCGAAAATATTCCGTAATTTCCTAATGTCATCACACACCATAACGATGAATGTGTGAATACTACGTAGAGAATAACTCGACACCATGAGCAATCGAGTTCAACTCTCTAAGAGCACTAAGTTTTGTGAAATAGGCTAATCAATGCAATGAACCACCATGAATGGCTCATTCAACAAAGGTTATATCCTACATATGACTCTCGAAGCTATCACCACCTCAATAATCATATTGTGCTACTTATGAATAGGTTCTTCAACTATTCCGTATCTCCAAACCTAGTTCTAGCAATAGATAATAACAAAATCTAACTCAAATTGAATCAAAGGATGTTTTATCTTAGTGTAATACATCAATCATACACTCAACCACATAGTAGAATAGAATCGATAATAAATATGAATAAGTTTAACTCCATAATTAAGCAAATAACATGTCTTGCAATATAAAGACTACATCCTCAACCAATAAAAGAAATTTAGCTACTCATGTTGTTCTTGAAATCCATAGAAAATAATAAGAGAGTGCTAGAAATCATAAAAACCCGTCGTCCCGACGCTCCAATCTTTCTCCCAAAGCTCCACCTCGAAAATCGTGCCCAAAACCTAGCTTTTCCCCCGCCTCGGGAAGCGTGCAGAGAACTCCGTCGCCTGAACCGTTCTTTCTGCGTCTGTGAACAGTCCCCCTTATTTATACAAAAAGCCACCCTAGTTTTAGGAAACCAGGCCTGACCTAATCCAAACCAAATCCTTAGCCCAACCAAACAAGACCCAACTCCAGAAACTGGGCCAGACCAAGACGTATCCAACCAAGCCCATTACCCTCAGACCTGTCGACTCCACAAAACTGACGCCACTTTTCTCTTCAACACGTGCGAACTGCACGCCTGCTCTTCATCTTCTTCTTCTGTTGTCGGAGCAGCTGAATCCGACGTGAATGAGTCTCCAGAATCTTCACAGACGGCCTCCACTTTCCTTCTGACTCCAAATCAAGAACAACCCAAGCCATAAATAATCCTAACCTCCGTGACATCACCCAGAACACCATCAATCATCATCATCTCCACCCACAGCATCAATCGGCGGCGTTAATGGCAGAACCATCTCGAGCTGTTTTGATCTTCTTCTAAGTGTTGTTGGTGTGTAACAATCACCTGAGGACATCACTGCACCCTTTACTTCTTGTAGACTGAATCCGCATTGAACCCTATGATGAACTGAACTTCTGATGACCTGCTTTCGGATTCCCTGATTCCGACAGCAATTCTGAAAATTAGAATTTGGCCCTGTTTACGAAATTGGGCCATATTTTGGGCAGCCCTTATCGTGTAGCACCGGTTGGGAATAACCAAACGGCCCCTTCCATACTGTATGCCCTAAACTCAATTCTGCCGAGGCCTCCAATCATGTTTTGAGCTTGTATCCTTCTCGTGTTCAAGACCACCAACTCCATATGACTCCAAGTTGTGAATTGAGTTGATTTTGCTTTATTTTATTAAAGATGAACTCAAATTACCTGCAAAATAGAAAATGATTAAAATAAACAATGTATGAGGCTTAAGTCGACTAAAGTGTATGATTTAGGTACTCTTGAATAGGTGTTTTGCACACCTATCATTACCCTGTGAGTCTTAGAATCTCTGAGATCACACCCAATGGTCTTAGATGAAGATCTACTCAAGAACACTTAAGCATAAACACATCTAAGATAAAATCAAGAATCTAAAACTATCTAACATAAAGTAAATACAAGAAAGTAAAGAATCAAGACACAAGTACGTTTTTTAACAAGGTTCTTCCTCACGGTGGAGACTTACATCCTTGGTATTTCATTAATCATGAGTGTGGTTACAAGGTTAGCTACCTTCACAATTAACTAAATAGTCTTCAAGTCTTCAAGTCTTGATCTTCTATCAAAGTCTTCAAGTCTTCAAGTCTTCTTCAAGTTCTCACTTCACAAGTCACAAACCTAGTTGTAGGATGTCGTATCCGGTCTCCTAGGGTTTCCCTTGTGAGTTCTAACTTAGTTTTCTAACTCTTCAAGAGCTGGGTATTTATAGACAAGAAGGTAAGGTAGAACATATTCCAGTGTTACAAGGGCTATGGAAACTAAACTATTTCTATTTATTCCTCGAGATACACAATCCCTTCTGGGAGCCTTCCTCTCTAAACGTCCGTCTCCGAGATACCTCCTAGAGGTATGTTTGAGCCTTCCTTAGACATCGTATAGCCTCTGGCATCCGATCTTCTAGTACACCATCTCTCAGAATGTCCCTTGCAGCGCACCTTCTAGAATATGGCTCCTTTTAGCTCTTCTCGTACCGTGTCTTTTCTGAGAGTATTCTCTGAGGCCAGTCCCCAATGGGACCTTCCAGAGAATACACTCAGTCTTGTAGGTTCCAGACTGTTTGACCGTAATCCCAGGGGAACCCTAAGTTTGACTGGTGCTAAACAGCTGTATTCCTCTTTCTGACTTGGCATTTAATGCCTCTGTAGTACCCTCAACCTTACCCGTGCTTACTTTTAGGGTTTATCCCATACTTCTCGGTGTATTCACTAACTTGCTACCGCCCTTAGGATGGTGCCACGTGTCCATCAGATTTCTGGTACCTACAGTTTGCTCCTTTTCTTTTTAACTTCCCACAGGGTAAGTTAGGAAGAAAATCTTTGTCGAAGGGTGCCATCACACACGTGCTCCAGTCTATGCTCCAGGATTTGGACACGTCGCCAAATAACTGAATAACTGGAAGCGCCGGTTGAGTAACCCACCTTTTCAGAGGTTGGATATAAAAAGTAGTCCTAGGTCTTTTCAAAAACCTTTATTTCCTTTTTATTCTCTTTCCCCAGAGATTTTCTCTGTAGAAAATCTTTGCTCCACTGTTCATCGTCTTCTCGGCCTCACTTTTACCGTAAAAAGCTTGGTTTTCCGACGGCAATGGCGCCAAAAATGTTAGTCATGTTCATTTGTGATCTTTGGTAATTTCTTCTATTTCAAAGAAATCCCCAACTTCTTCACTGCCGTGAACAGTTGCTCCAAGGGAAAATCTAAGTTTTAGTTTTCCTTTGTCTTGTGGTTGTTTTTGTTTCAGAACTTCAACTTCCTCTGAGAGGGATGAAGATCCGAATTGTCTGAGGACTCTCCGTAGAAAGTACTATCTAGACTCCAGGTTCCAGATCTCATGGGATACACCTCAGAGGAGTGAAGGTGTTATCACTCCAGAGCTCTTGAGGGAGAGCGATCTGAGTAGGACCCGAATCATTGTTACCAAGGCTCAACTTGAGTCTGGCCTCCGTATTCCTCTATGGAGTCCCAAAGATTCCTTCGTGTATCGTGCTTTGGCCTCTGGGGTGGACACTCCCAGAGGTCTGTTCCAGTTGAACAATACAGCTTGCAGGATCCTTGCTGAGTGTGCTTCCAGAGCTCGGGGAAGGATTCTCTTTCAGTCTGAGAAGGTTTCCTTCGACCCTGAAGATGCTAAATTCTACACTGTGGAGAATTTTAGGCGCAACTACCGGATAACTCAGGCTAGGAGGGATAGTCCCTTTGGTGGTTTTGGAGTGAGCATTCAGAGGAAGAGTGCGGATGAAAGAAAAGGGGTTCCTCTGCTTCTGGGGGATGTAGATCCTCCAGGTGGCAGTGAGACTTCTCAATGGGATTTCGTCCGCAAGTCCCACGATCCTAACTGGCATGTTGGACCTTTACTGATTGAGGGTTCATTCATTTTTGGGTTTGATATAAGTGGGAATCCCGTTCTGGAGACTCCCAAGTCTCTAGAGGATCTCCCTACTTATCTCCCATGGATGAATGTTTGGACCAATGTTGGTGGCTCTAGGAAGCGCAAAGGAGGAGAAGTTTCAGAGGTAAAAAATATTTGTCTGAGCTTTCTGAGTATGTGTCCCATACTTGCTCCTATTTTTTGACTCTGAAAGTTATTCTCGCAGCCTTCTAAGCAAATTGGGAAGAAGGTCGCTGTTTCCTCCGAAAAGGGGAGGACTGTAGCTTCCAAACCTCCTGCCTCTGCTCGGAGATTGGTGATAGACTATGTAGATGATGGCCCAGAGTCCGTAGACGTGCCTTTCCATGAAACCTTCCAATCCCAACAGGATGATGATGTGGTCGTTGTCCAACCAACCCAACCCTCCAAGGGTAAGTCTTCTCAAGTCGCAGACTTGAGTGCTCAGGCTTCCAAGGATGATGTTGTGCTAGTTCAGCATGAGGCTGGGTCTTCTAAGAAAGAAAGTACTTTGGTGATTCCCCCTGGCAGTTCTCTGGTTGTTTCTGGGACTGCCTCCAATGTTGTAGCCACACTCCTTGCTCCTGACTTTCAGAGTAAAAGTGTTGAGGAGCAAGCCAAGGCTGTTGCTCCAGAAAACCTTGCCTTACTGGTAAGTGAGATTCATCCTACTTACTCTTTCTTAGGTTTTTGTTGCTTGTTTGCTGATTCTGGGATTCCTTTTCAGGTCCAGAATGCTTTTGCAGCTTTTTCAGCTGGCTCTGAGGTGTCCGTCCGAGCTCTGGACGGCCAACTTAAAGACTCTCAGAAAAAGGTCTCCGAGCTTCAGAGGAGTCTGAACCTTCAGAAAGGTAACTCCCCTTGATGTCTTCCAGTTAGTTTTGTATGCTTTTTCTGGGACCTAAAATAGTCCTTTTCCCTTAGTCGAATTTGATCAAGCTAAGGTCCAGTGGGAGAGGGATCGTAGTGACTACCAGAATGAACTCACTCTTAGGGATAGTCAGATCCTTTCCTTGGAGACTGATTTGGGTAAGATGGCGAATACTCATGAGGATAAGATCCAGAGTATGTTTGCCAATCTCTCAGAGGAGCACTCTAAGACTGTAGAAGGTCTTCATTGACAACTTAGAGAATCTCAGTCCCGGATTGAAAGTTTAGAGTCTACTAAACGAGGTCTGAAAGACCAAGTTAGGACTTTTGTGCGGTGGCAAAAGGATCATCAACCTATGCTCAATCAGATTGAGGACTATAAGGAAGCCTCTGAGCGTGCGGCTGATGAGTTACAGGCTTCACATGAGCTTGTTAGAAGGTTGCGTGATGCCATGGCAAAGCATGCTGATGCTTGCCCCATGGATACTCATGCCTTGACTCTTCTAGAAAAGCAGTATAGTGAGCTTGATTCTGCTAGGTTGGACACTGAGCAGACTCTGAGGACTATCATCTCTGACTCGGAAGGTAGATTAGAATAGGCCTCATATTTCTTCAGTTGTCTTAGCGTTTTTCTTGCTTTCTCATGTTTGCTTTGCTCTTTGTTCAGGAAAAGCTAGAGAGCTCGAGGATTTGAAGTTGCAGTTTGAGATTCTCAAGGCTGAGAAAGAGACTCTGGAAGCCAGGGTTGTAGGATTCGAAGAGGAGCTGAAATAACATGAGGACGATCTCCATGGGCGATATTCTAAGGAAGCTTCTGACACAGCTAAGTCCTTGAATAAACAATGGAAGTCCAAATATGATGATCTTCTCCGCTCCATTCAGGCTCAGAAGACTCCTGAAGCTTCTCCTAAATTCATGGCTGCTTTGCAAGAGACTGTTGCTCCTTCCAGAGGTTCTGAGGCGTCTGCTTCCAGGGGTGCTCCAATCTCGGAGGCTGAAGAGCCTGAGGGTGTACCAACCTCTGAGGTCGAGGAAGGCTTGGAGCTCGGAGAGCAGGATGGTGATGAGCAGCCAGAAATTGAGGAGCCATAGAACGAGCGCCCTCAGAATCAAGACGCTGATACTGAAGAGCGAGGGCTATCTCCCTCCAATCTTGCAGAAGATTGACTGTCTTTCTCCTTCCTTCTCCTTGAACTGACTTTACTCTTGGTGGTGTATGTATTGGTCGTTCTTTGTTAACAACAAATACTTTGATTTTTGTCTGGGCGCTCCCAAGCTTGGGGGGCAAAACACTTCTGACCCTTATTGTTGTGAATGTATGGGCGTTTGTTTTGTCACTTTCGTGCCTTTAACGTTAGACAATGTTTTTGCCTTAGACCATGTTGTCTTAGGTTGTGTGTTTTTCAACACTCTGTCCCTTAGAGGCTCAACAACTTTGTAAAGTCTTACCAAAAAATTTTCTTTCATCATGAAGAAGATTCCATGTTGGTCGAAGGACTCAGTGGCCACTAAGTCAGACAAGGTCATAACTGTACTACCTTGACCATGATGACGAAATTTGTTTTTGCCTTAAAACTATAAAGGTTACCCGGCAAATGTTATCTATACAAATAAGAAACCAGCCAATAAATGGTGGTATAATCTTCAATTCAAGCACATCCGAAGATAAAACTCTCAGGTTAGAAATGGATATTTTCAGATAAATATCAGTTGAAAATAAAAATATAATATTCCATTTTTTTTCCTTTCTTTCGTACTGTATTTTTGTTTTGTTTTTCTATTTATTTGTTAAGTGTACAGAAAATGGAGAACACGATAAGAAAAGTTTATACCAAAAATGATAATGGGTGAAGTCGACCCAATAATTACATGATGACAAGAACAAGGGTTGATGGTGGATATATTAAAGTATTAAACAATCCCAATCTCACGGAGATAGATAACGTTCATTGAATTGGTTCATTGATATTTTGTCTTTGTTTTATTTGGGAAAATTATTTGGGAAAATAATAATGCAGAAGACAAGGAAAAGAAAAGAAAAGAGAGAACATTAGCTTGAATTTGGTACTTGAAAGAGTTGAAACTTTGGCATAAAGACCAATGATATTATGCTTGTTGTGTCTTTGTCTTTACATAATTTTGTCTTTGTTTTCTTATCACCTAAACCAAAAATTATTTCGGAAAATAATACCCGGTGTTATTAGGGCATATGAAAAGAAATTTGGACATACTTATATTTGGTAGCTCGATCAGCTACCTAGTAGTGTTAATGCATTTGTTAACACTATTTGATAGCTGATCGAGCTAAAAAAATCTACCCTATTTTTTTTTGTATGTCCTAAAGACACAAGGTATAATGAAATAATAATGCAGAAGACAAGAAAAATAAAAGAGAGAACATTAGCTTGAATTGGTACTTGAAATCCTTAACTTTGGCATAAAGGGACCGATGATATTATGCTTGTTGTTTCTTTGGATATAGTACTAGCACTTTTTGCTTAACTAGGGCCAATATATTGTGCAATAATTCTGGTTACCTAATGGATTAATTTCGATTAAAGACGGAACTTAATCAATTTAAAGTTGGGACAATAAATTGTGGAATAATTCTGGCTACCACCGGGAATAAGTAAAGGACGACCTTGGGTCCGGCTTTCTCGTTGGCTTGTCCTCGCAATCTTGAGATTCCACTCATTGTTGAAACTTCGGTCGGCATGAGAACTTTCTAAGCAGCTAGTTGGCCAAAAAAAAAGAAGGAAAAGAAAACGCGTTAATAGGGTGTGTCGATGGGTCCTAATGGGTCCGGGTAGTAAACTATCCAAAATCGGAACCGTTTATTTTGATCGGTTTCGGATCCGCTTTCTAAATTAGTGGACTCAGAACTGAAACCGTTAAAAGAGTCGGGTAGTCATCGAATCCAGGTACCCGTTGGGTATTGCGAAAACAATAGTTTTTTTTTCTCCAAAATATTAGTTTAGTATAATATTATAGTTATTATTTTATTAATCGTCAAAATAAATATTAAATTTAACAAAAAATGAAAAACCTAAAAAATCGATGTCAAACTTAGAGAAATACCTTAAGTTTTGCTAAAAACACTAGTAAAGAGATGAATAAACGGGTACCCGATGGATGTTACCCGTTTAGACCCGATAGGTTCCGGGTCCTACCCGTTGGGTATCTAAATTGCTAATGGGTCCAATATTAGGATCCATAACTAGACCCATAAACATCGGGTCTGGTTCGATTGCGGGTAATCGGGTACCCATTGAGAGCCCTACGTTAAACAATCTCAAATTAGACTCAAAGAAGACACTCCCGATGAACGAAGATGACCGGAAAAGTAACTTTTTGCATAAAATGAACGAATATATAGTCGAACGTTCTTAAGATTCGGCTATTCTTAAAGGCAACCATATTCATTGCGCTTGATATACATACATCCTTTCAGCTCCAGACAAAGTGATGCTTCTGGAACGGATGAAGTATATTTTTTGTTTAGAAATGGTAAGGATATATTGAAAAGAGAAAAATTGTGCAAATTTACAGAGTTATTGGTCTCAAGACCAGGGACGGGAGCAGGAGGGGGCTTAGGGTGGCTGTAGCCCCCCCCTAAAATTTTGAAAAACCATTTTGGGAAGCCTAATTGTCCCAAAAAAAATTTATTTAGCCCCCCAAAACTTGAACAAAACTCAATATAGTCACCCAAAAATTTGAAATAGCTTCATCTAGACCCTTTGAAAAATCAAATTGTTTCTGACAGTCCAACCAAAATTAATATTTCAGCTCAAAATCCTCCAAATATATGTCAAATTTTCAACACGAATCCAACTATAGCTTTTTTTTTCCTTTATTTTCTCCATTTCTTTTATCCGACTATAACCTTTTAGGTCTATCGGTTTGCAAAATTGGGGACTAAACTTTTCGTATGATAGCAAAAAATGTCCAAAATTTTCGGGCGGTCTGCGGCCGCCATATTTTCAAAAGTTATTTTTTAGTCCCCCCAAACGTAAAATCCTGGTTCCGTTGCTGCTCAAGACCCTTTACAAAACTGGAAAACTAAGGCAGTTACAGAGATGTAATAGTTTTCCAATAGCTTGTTTCGATAGTCAATAAGAAGTAGTTTTTTAACTTCTAGAAGCCAAAAAGCAAGAAGTTAATTTGGCTACATAATTTTAGAATGACTTCTAGACACAGAAAAATTAACTTTTTTCGAAGTAAAATATTTTTGCTTCTCACTTCTGGAATTGACTTTTACTTCTCCAGAAGCAGAAATCAGAAGTACTTATATATCCAAATAAGATAAAAGTCATTTTAAAAAGAACTTTGCTTTTAATCGGTAAAGAATATGGTGCTGACGAGTTTCGAACTCAGGTCACTAGTATCATCACCCAATGATTTTACCACTATACTACAGTGACATCGGCGTCTTTTTAAGAAGTAAACTTTGTTATCTCATCGTGGCAGTGTTGTGTATAAAGTGACCCTCATAAATTCGGATCATTTAAACTCCACTACAAAAGATTCTCTTGTTTCGCCTATCACTTCATTTTATGTTCCTTTAGCTTCACTTACTTCATTATATGTCCCTTTAGGTTCATTTCCTTTGATATCCCTTTAGCTTGTCAGGATCTTCTTCCTTTTCTTGATAGAAATTGTAGCCATAACGTGTTGTCGAGATACATATGCGTATATAACTGAAGTGTCCCTTCTTGGTTTGCTAGTAACTTGGACAAGTTTTGATTCAAAAATAGAGTAAAACTGGCTCAGTACACGCATTTGAACAACATTTTTTTTTTTTTAACGGCATGAACTCTTATAAAAGAAAAGGAAAGACATGAGCGAGATGCCTACGCTTACAGCCAACCAAGAGAAGGACCTTAAAGACAGGAAACTAAAATTTAACAAAGCAGTCTCAAAGCCAAAAACAACTAGCCGAACTAGAAGATATAACCTCAATCAAATCAATTCCGATAAAAAACCACACTTCGCCAACTGCTTATGAAGTTCGCAAATGAGACCCCATTGAACAAGTCTTTGTGCCTTAACCACAATACCTAACAAAATCTTGACATTGTCTTTGTGGTTTAACAAGAAACAAAATTTACATAAGGTGGAAAAACTAAACTAAAATCATAGACACACAAATAACCCACTACTAGTTTTGGATAGCTGGACACATCCTCCTCAAAATTTGTGTCTACTTCAGTTTTGGCATAGTTTTAATCTCGGTACGTGTGAACCAATTGTTTGAATAAACATGAAATCAAAAGAATTTAAAGATCAATCAAGATGTGCCATGAAATTACATAATTCATTATATATTTGCCAATGTCATTGTGGTACAATTATTGGATGATGATACCTATACTTGGACTCAAAATCCGACAGCGTCATTTTTAAATTAATTTAACACAGTTAGTTCAAGGTTGGAGTCAGGTATAAGCACATTAAATTGCAATTTTATTTTTTGTTTGCCTTTTTTTTTTTGATTTTTTTAAAGAGTCATTTATTATTAATCTGAATCAGAATCAACAGAATTACAAGTTTTAGATGGAAGCATGTCAACAAGCTGGGCTCCAATCCCTTTTTGAAGTACAACCCCAATCCTGTGAAAAAGAAAATCCCCCCACTATGACATTAGCATCATGGCTAGTGTCACACCCTCAAATGCACCTTGCACTTTTTCCTTGAGGAATGACCCGGCACACAGTAGTTCTCTTACCAAAATGGTTAACTCACTATGTTCAGCCTTATAAGATTGCACCTTGCAATCAGCAACACTTCTCTTGAGTATATGCAACGGAAGACTTTACTTGTTTTCTTGGCCTTTCTCTTGAACTCTAATTGCATCCCATACTGTCAATCAAGCTTCTTGCTAATGCATACGAATGGAACAATAGAACATAAACACACAGGCTTTATACTAATGAAACCTTTTCATTAAGTAAGGGGAAGATACACAGATTTTCGTCCAAACCTGTGGACATAAGCTTATTCTAACTCTAAGCCTACAAAATCACTCTCAAGTACAATTGGTGCCTCACAAACTCGAAGACTACTGATTATAACCTTAATCTGGCCTATTTATAGTGATAGGCCAATGCCAAACCGAGTGCAACTGCTGCACAAGCCATGGCCAGCCATCTGGCCATTGGCAGTTCCTGTAACCGTCAACTGTGCCAACTGCTAGCCCTGCTGTAGGCCAATCGCTGCTCCACTTGTTCTTTTCAGTTACTAGGGCCAAACACGGTTATCCTAACCGTTCTTCATCATCCTTCTACTCAGGCTACGCGTGTCCAAGCCTTGGCCACCTTTTTGGCTTCATGTGGGCTTTTACCCAGCCATGCTGCGCCATCCCAACCAGGCCACGTGCCACACTTAATTGGATGCTACAAATAGTGCATACACATGCTATTAAGCCTTCTAAACTCGCGCATAGCTTTGGCCCACGAGCCTTAGCCTACTTGACACCTTTAGCTGAGTACGGACTTGCAATAACGCGTTTGGCAACGTCATCGCCTATCATGCATTTCCAAAGCCTTGGCTAAGCTTTGGCCTAATGCCAAGGTCATTCTCTTGACCTTTTCCTTGTCCTTGGATGCTTACTTGAGCTGGGCCAACTCTAAATCCTTGGACACTTGACATTGACCAATCAATGTCATATGCATGTCAAATGCATGTCAAATGGCCTTCCTTGTCTTAGCTTAATGGCGCTTCCTTGTCGGACTATGAAGCTACATTTGCTAGGCCACTTATGTACAGGGTAACACCGTGTATGCCGTTGAGTCAGTGTTGCAAGCTTTCTCTTCTTGCATA
>JAJJMA010294814.1:0-10650 GCA_023529015.1 Papaver nudicaule
GTTCAGTTGAATATGTTCTCAGAAATCTTATGGTTGATTAGTTGATGGTAGTGTTTTTTCCCTTTTTTCCCTTCACCATGTCGTTTCTTCTGGCTGCTCCCCATTTCTTCTCCATTCTCTCTGATTTTAGTTCCTTTCTTATTTAATCTCGCAGGTGATGCAAGATAGTGGCATGTTGGTGAGAATCCAAAGTGCATCATACAGGTGTGTAATTGTGGTTTAGAAGATCACTGAAGAAGTATTCTACCTTGGCTGCAGTTTTTGATCGAACTCATCCAGAATAAATGTATAGTAACTGTTGGATATTAACGATTCATTACGAAAACAAGTATAGCTGAAATTCGATTTAATGTGCAGGGATCGAAGGGCTGACTTTTCAGTTTATCTTTGTCCTTTTTATATATCAATAATTGCTGTAATTAACAGGAGTGATGGCCCTTTCAGATTTCCCTTCTCCTACTTTATCTGAAAAAATGTCTGGAAGGTTCTGAGGTGGTTGCCTGATCATACACTTTAATTGAATTTTAATTCATATAACTGAAACGAACAGACTGGAGTTGGATTTTCAGAGAATGAGCGAGTCTATTGAATGTGTGTTCCAGATTTTGTTAATAATTATGGTACTGATGCTCTTCTTTGTTTTGTCGTTCTTTTTGTTCACGCCGGTCGCTTTCTGTTTGTAAGTTGTTTTTAGCACGCGTGCTCTTGGTGCTTTAGCTTACTACACACATCCTCAAGAGACAAAAGGTAAGATTGAAGAATACAAATTTATCTAATTCGTTATTCCATTCGTTCGGCTTTCGATTGACTGATAAATTGGTTGTGAGTATGACATCGGTTGTTAATGCTTTTGTTCTACTTGGAAAAACTATGCTAATTTCTCTTGGGATTATCCAAGGCGAATATACCCGGAGCACAGAAGTTTCTAAAGTAGGTTGAATTGAAAACCCATTGTTAAGCTCAAGTTTATCTTATGTCTGTTTCTTATCTCCATTGTTACTTGGTTTTTTCTTTACGCCTTGATTTCTGCTGTATGATAGTCACTCTCCTGTACCTCTGGAATTTAGCTGTTAATAGATTCTGTTATATGTACTCTATGCATGACTATTTGATTAATTCAGTAGCTATTTGAGGATGATAACTGATAATATGTCCAGGTAAATCTATATTCTTTTTTTCCCTTTTTGGCAATGGCGGTGTTTTATAAGATAAGAATAACTGATAACTTGCCCTAACCCCATTGATGATTGATGGCATTGTCTGCATGGTGTGATATAGATTAAGTCTTCGGTTTGTTTCAGGGGAACATGATAGCTAGAGGTGTACTTCAATTTTTTGATAGAGGACCGCAGTAATTCATATATACAATTCAAGGCCGTTTTTGAGGTAGGTAGAGTTTAGAAGCTGTTCTAGCATCTTGACAAGTAGAAAAGTGGAAAGGCTTTCTGACTATCTTGGTGTTGAAAAAAACAGGTCAATAGAATTCTCAGTTAATGTTAGGGTTGGTGTTATATCTACAGTGGGTAACAATGGCTTGATGATGATAAATCGTCAATAATTACAATAACAGTTAAATTCAGGCGATTCTTTTGACAGGCAGTTAGCAGCATCAATATCACTACATCGCAATTTATTGATGCTAAAACAAAACATGGAAATTATACATAATAAATCAGCAGCATGTAAGCTCAGGCAGTGATTTCAGTTGATATTGATGGCACATAGATTAGAGGGAAAAAAAAAGAAATATATAGTAATGATTATTATGCATCATTTCCATGTATTGATTTTGCATAGGCACATTCAGGATTTGTTCATGGGCACATTCATCATGCACCTTCAGTGACTTCAATGCAAGACTTTTAGTGATTTCAGGCACTAGATTTTTTTTTTTGTGTGTTATTGTTGCAGGTTATTTTGTACACCAAATGTGCAGCAGGGTTTGCTTAGCTGTGTTTGGAAACTTACTTTTATGGAAGATTATTTTCTTTACAGGTGAGGGTTAATTTCTTATAGAGGTATGTACTTTTGTTTTTCTTGAATGAGAAATCAAACGATCTGATCATTTTGGAGATCTATTAATGTGAATGCAGTTGCTTTAATTGGTGCTTGGCGCAATTGCAGTTTCCTTGAACGCCTGAGCAAATCTGTTGAACAGGTGCACATATGCCCGTAGAAGAATTTTCATAAAGCCAGAGGAAAAATAAAACATTTATCAAGTGTCTACGAGCTAACTATATATCAAACAATTAGCTAATTTTAGAGTGAGACATGATTGACAATATTAGTACCTGTACAAAAGTGAGTCGACTTATTTTTAGAAACAGATGATGCATTTGCCTGCTCCCTTCGTCTGTTTTTTATTGCCTCCCATAGTATTGGATATCACAATTGTCTTCGTGTGTTTACTCTTTATGTCTGAAACTGTATGGTAATGATCTCAACTGACACCCCCACACCAATCAGATAATTTTAAATCTGCCCGATTGTTTCGGGTTGGTTATTTCTCTCTCCGTTTAGCATCTCTAACGGCTATAACATTACTAAAGGAGGTCCATATAACCGGGTCTTAATTTTTATCTTTGCAAAGCTTTGCTATTATTTGATGTTTTTAACTACGTAGATACATCAAAGACCAGATAGAAGAAATAATCTTGCATGTGTGATTCTCTACACAGTTTCGAGATGGCGGCACGACTGTTAACCGCACTGGGTTAGTGTTGTGATTCGTTTGTGTTGGTTTTGTCTGGGCTCACGAATTAACCTGTGTCAATTTCAGGATAATGGAGAGTTGTATGATGAGTTTGGAGATATCAAGACTGACTTTCATGTTTTCTGGGCTCACTAATTAGCCTGTGTCAGTTTCAGAATAGTTTCAGGATGATGGAGAGTTATATGATGACAAGACTGAGTTTCGTGCTAAAACACGATCTGCGTTAGTTTTTGTGGTTGGCATAAATATGTTAACAGTTACAAAAAGAAATCTGATATGGCTTATTTCTTGAACTAAGTTGTAGACCATTTCTTACCTCTTTATGTTGCGTAATGGCCTCTTTAGTTGTCCTTTTGCATGAAGTCCTTTTGCAAATTGGGAATGTTGTGACCTATTTTTATTCGTTTCCATTGGAGCTAAGCTTTTTCGTTTCGATGTTTTACAGACTGTTGCAAGTTGCCTTGCAATTGCAGTTTCCTTGGGGAGGGACGCGTACCCATTCAGTGTGCAGCATGAGCAGACAACTCTGAAAATTCTCACGGTCAAGCTTCTCCTAGATAACCTGCTTACCCAAGTACTCTCTCTCTCTCTCCTAAGCCTGGTGTCTCTTTGTTCCCCTGAATCATTCTCACTGAAGTGACATTGTGCTAAATCACATTGTAGTTCCCACATGCTTTTTAGGACATGGTATTTGCTATCTTAGCTCAAATGGCAGAGCACATGGTTCTCAACCATGTAGTTGTGGGTTCGACTCCCACAGATGGCACATTAATATTAATTGTGCGCAAATACTTGGTTAACATAGCACGAGGCATTTACCTATTGTTGGATTACCGGAGTCATATACATATCTAACCGAGATTCAGTTGCATTGTTTCGTTTTCACCGTGAGTCGAATGTCCTGACAATAAATTGAACTTGGGTATTAGAGCTTCGTGCTAGACAATCCATGTGGGCTAATGTTCAGGCAATGTTGTGCACATGAATCATGAATTTGTATTGGCATAGGGTTGTATTGGCAGTGTTACCCAGACAATAACACTACTAGACAGTAAAGCCCGTCCAGGAAATGGAAGTGTTGGCTGGAGCCCGTGCGAATGCACGGGCTGTTACACTAGTGTCTTTGAAAGAGGAACAGTTGATAAGATTCAATCGGATATTATCCTCCGATGTTCAACCATGTGGTTGTGGTGGTGTTTAAGATGATGAGGGAGACATTTTTGTAAGGACAATTTTCAACAATCTTTCCTATCCCTCAGATCTGAGCTCGTTTGACGATTAAGATGACAACACAAGAAAGTAAAAAGTCTTTGATTAACTGGTAGAACAAGTAGAATTTAGGGCGACCCGTTTAACAAACTGACGGATTTCCCGAAATATCGAACTAAATTATCTTTACAAATATCATTAAATTGTGAGAGAGGAGATGGAAGGAGACGAATCATTAAAGAGAAGATGCTAGCAGAAAACAAAATGCTAAGGTTCCATTAGCTTAAAGAGATCGATGTGCATATCCTTCAAGGTTCCATTAGCTTAAAGAGATCGATCGTCGAGGTTTTCATGGATTACTTGACGATTCTAGGGCACCTTATTTCTCCGTTTCTTTTTTCAAGGTTGAAATCGTCAACAAGATAACCCTAACCATGACGACCGTAAACAAAATGCAAAACTAAGTCGTCAAAGTTTCTAAGCCAAAATCCGCACAACATTTGTAAATCACATAAAACTATACATATTCCATTTTCTGAAACAGAGACCGAGAGAGTTTAAGTGGATCAAATTTTTGAGTTATAAATTATACTGAACAAAGTAAAATATAGGCCGACATCAAAGCAGTTGAGATGAGAATGGAACTAAAACCATATCATTCATCATTTATATACAACTATATATCTTAAAATATAAAGACACAAGACTGTGCTGTATAATGTTTGGCGCAATAAAGGCCTTGTATGTTTTAATCAACCAGGACTCGAGGCAGTTTAAGCTTCACCGAGTAGCAGAAGGATGGTGCATGATAAGAGGAATGATGCAGATGGAACTTTTTCTTCCCAAGTGCCCAAAGATGAACTGTCAGCTGCACCCAATTTTAAGTATCATAAGTACAAGAGGAAGATGAAGGTTTTTGCATTTTGAAATGCTAGGGGGGGCAAATCTGAACCACAAGGAAAGACGCTCAAGCATATGGCATTCACTCACAGCCAAAAACCCGTTCCGGAAATCTGGCAAGTTGAAAGTGTCATAAAGCTTCACCGGAAATCATTTCTCACTCCTGAGAGTTCATTTCTTGACTTGCATTCTTTTCACATGTGATGACTGGAAGAAGGCTTGGAAGGAACCATGGACATTCGTCAGACTTCCATTGGTTATCGTACAACATATGAAAAAAATCATCCAGCCAAAGATAACATAACAAGCATGAAAGCACAGCCATGGTAACAGTGAATCAAAACATTTGGATATCTATTTTAATAGAAGAAAATATTCCTCTTAATGCATCAGTTGCTAGTCTTGCTTCTTAACCGAGGTATAGAATAATATATAGAAGCCTGTGCTGTTAGTTAACTCCATCTAATAACTTTCATCTCGCTACTTTTCATTGCAAGTTTTAATAAAGCTCACACTTTCACCAGCTAATTTCTGATTTAAACTCCAGGTTGACACTTGAAGATGCTCGAGGAACTGCTTTTAGCTTCTTCTTAAATCTTCTTGTATCAGGCGAGTCAATTATATCACGAAAATATAGAGAAACTCGCTCCAAAACCTTTGCATTCCTCAACAAAAAACTTAGAACTTTGAGTTCAACATCACATCCTTCCAATTTTTCAATCTGGACAGCCTTGAGGTGAGACAACCTTCCTGGCAATGACAATCCTGCTTCCCAGTCATCTCCAACATGCGCTGAAGAATTTGACTGTATCCAAAAAAATCACAACAAAAAATAGTACAAGTAAGAAAACACTCCAGAGGTTCTCAAAGATCGATGTTACACAAAAATTAACATCGCCAAATGAGATAGATGATAAACATATATGTTGTATTAGACTTGTTGGAACAAATAAGAAAACGAAGAGCTGGGGTTAAATGTTACCTTGGTCGAATCAAGGTGAATAGAAGTTATATTAGGAGAAATCTTGATTAAGTACGCTTGTAGATCCCACTCCCAACTTCAAATGTTTTAGATTACACAAGCGAGGTGGTTGACGGTCTAATAAGTCTGGAACTTGTGAGAGAACCTTGAGAAACAAAAATAAAATTCTTTCAATGATACAGCAGCTAAAATCTTGCTCAAAGAGCACGACGATTAATTGCAAGACAGAATATTAATTAATGAAGTTATATAAACAAGAGGGAGGATCCGTGGACATGCTTAGATAGACAGTATCTTACAATCTCATTTGCACTAGTTCAGATTGTCAATAGTTAACCTGTCAATCCTTCCTCCTTATCCAAGACTTGAGAATGAAACATCAAAAATGAAAATCATCTAGATAAGCAGAATGTATCATCATAAAAGCTAAGAACCGCTTATAAGTACTGAGAGTCGAGCTGCTGAAGCAGCAACAACCTTGCCATAAATTTTGACTATGCAGTAAAACATACTTAAACCATTTGCTTAAATATACGTAAAGATGTTTTTGATTCACGGTAGAGACAAAGAACTCGTACCTCAAGGAATCCAGCTGAAAATATCATTGTTTTCACCATATAAAGCTCTCCTACAAGTTTCCTCATACGTTTTGCAACCGCTTGTTTTTCAGCTGAAGAATATGCCTCTGCATACTCTAAATAACTGCAACTGAAGGATTCCAGATTTGGAGTGCATAACATGACAGTGGTAGCCATAGTACCATTGAGCGGGAAAAAAAGTCTATACTGAAAACCATATTCAAACTTCTTAAGGCTGACAGAACCAACAATCAAATCCCTCCGATAATGTATATCATAATTATTTATCTCTAGCTTTTCAAGAACCGGGCAACTTGAAAAGAGTCTTGCAGAAGATTCTACATCGGAGATTGATATTCCACGGAGCGCCAGCTCTTTAAGCTGAGGTAAATTCATCGATCTTGGTAGAATAATATCTAAATATCCTGCACCGGTACCATTGAACACTTTTATTACCAACTTTCTCAGTGATTTACAGTTAAGGAGATGGTGAGGCATTCGACATCTCAAATCAGATAATTGCCTCATGACTACTTGTATTTCTTCAACATTATGCTTAAGAGCATGAGCTATCCATATATTAACATTCATTATCACCCTGTCCACATATCCAGGGTTCTGCCAATCCACAGTAAACTTCTGAATGTTGGTGTCACCGTCGCGGTGTAGGAATACCATGTATACAAATTCGATGAAACTAGTACTATCTTGGTGAACCGGAAATGACCTCCTATTGAAGTTAAGAAAAGGTAGAGATTTCCAAATGTTTTTCCATTTCTTCGAGAAAACACAGGTTTGTACTGCATGTTTTGCATCAATATTACTTAAAGACAAGATATGGTGTATCAAGTTGTCAGGTAACCTACTGATTCTATCTTCCTCTTCCCTGTCATTTATTTTTTTCACCATTGTTGTTGTGTTCACCCTAATAATCTGCAATGGAATATACTGATTCTACTAGATGACCGCTAACACGGTGGACGGGCCGCCCGTCCGAAGAAAAGGTAACTTTAAACTTGAGTTGCACGAACTTGGACACGGTGATGCAGACACGAACAAGGTCTAAAAAAATGCAGGACATGGATATGTTTTCATGTACTAATTATATATAAAAATTATATTTCCAAAGTAGTGTTGGGGTGCCTTTGCAAAAAAATAAAATAAAGAAAATTTGGAAAAAAAAATGATAGATTGAGCCAAGTGACCATGTTTTTATATGTTCCACGGCTTTTGCGTGATTTGAAATGATACACGTAGCTAACAGTGGAATATGCATGATCTACACGTAGTTATCTGTTTTAACAACCAAGGATTTGGTAAACGCTGAAGTTAACACTCTAACATTAGTCAAACCTTTTGTTTCGTTTTTTTCCTTCGCTTTTCCTCTTACGGAATTACTCCTCCTCCATTGAAACGCAAACCCTTTCTCTTCTTTCTATCCCCTTTCTTTCTCCGCCTCTTTTTCCATCTTTTCTTATCTTCCTCCACTTCAATGACTTGTCTCCATTATCTTCTTGGAGATGATTGCAACAGACAATTTTTTTTCTTTGCTTTGAATTGCAACAGACAATTAATAGTAGGAAGAATAGATTTGGATGTAAATCGAAGAAAACATACTGGGAGGAAGAGAAATTTGTACGATGGTGTTTCTGGTTGAGTAAAGTATACAGTAGGAAGAAGGATGGGTTTATAGAGAAGTTTTTATCTTAAATTTATTTACAGAATAGATCTCATCTGTTGAGATCTAGTATTATAAGTTGTTCATTTTACTGTAAATTTTGGTTAATCTTACTGTAAACTTTGGTTACTGTAAACTTTGGTTAGATCCAGGTGCAGTATTCACCTCAATTTTATCATTTCTTCTAATTCTCTATGTATGAATCACAATTATTATTTTTTGTAATTAATTCGTGATGAAACTGTAATTTTGAATTTGGTTTTCATTAGTTTTGTATATTTTGATGGTGGGGGTTTGCGAATTTTTGGTAAATTTAAGAAGTATCATCTTGATTTGATGGTGGAGGTGGTGGTGGTTGTGGCTGCGACGCTTCTGGTGGTGGTATTGGTATTGTTGATGGTAGAGTGGTAATGGTTATGGTGTTGGCGGCAGTGATATTGTTGATGGTGGAGGTTGCATTTTATCTATGGTGGCGGCTGTGGAGGTGGTATTGATGATGGCAGAGGAGAAAAAGAAATCTAGAAAAAAAGTTTAAAATTTGGGAGAAGGCCGGGATTCGAACTCGGAACTTCTCAGTCGATTTTTGAGATGTTTTGACAAAAATACCCTTAACAACTTCATTTATGACCCGGTTTTTTGTTTTTTTAATTTTCCACGTTTACCCTTCATATTTTGGCTTATCTACAAAATTGTCTAAACGAAAAAGAAAACAGGAAGGGGCTTTTACGTCTTATCATCGTTGAAAAATGTCAAATCTTTTTATCAAATTGGTTTAATTGTGTTACCCTACATTTGACACAAAGTCACCATATATAGGGTCCTCCCTCGCTTCGCTCGGTCGGCCCAATGAAGCATATATAATATAAGATGTAAAATCCAAAATAACAAGTACCTGAATGCTGAAACCCCTCCGGACTGCAAAAACCCTAAACCCCTCCAATCCGCAAATGCGATTCAAGGAATATTTTGTTTACTAGTTTTAACTTGCTTACTACAATGTATTGGGGAGATCCTCTGATGGTTGAATCCCAGCATTGTTGAATGATTTCTAGAGCTTCTGGAATTTCCAACCATAGGCTAAAGAATCTATAGGGAGTTGCTTTAGAAGTTTCAAAAGGCTTACTATTTAGAAGTATTGGACTATGATCAGATGCAATGGCTGGAAGATGGGTTACAGTAGCATTTGGGTTGATGGCTAACCAGTCAATATTTGCTAAGGATCTGTCTAGGCGAGCCTGAATCTTTTTAGGAAATTTCTGTTTATTTGACCATGTAAAGATTGGCCCTATATAGCCCAAATCTACTAGCCCTATGCTTTCTATTATTGAGTTTATTTTTAATGCTTCTAGATTATTAAATGGCTTACCCCCTTTTTTTTTCATTAGCCGATAGGGTTATATTCAAGTCTCCTATTATAACCCATGGGGTTGAAATTTGGAGTGCCATTTCTTCTAAAAATAGCCAGTCTTTTATTCTATCTTTTTTGGAAGGATTTCCATATACAAATGACAAAGTGGTTTCTGAAGAATTTGGTTTAGAGTTATCTTTAGCTAGAATATGAATCATTCTCCTAGAAGAATTGAGAATTTCTACAGATAGGTGATCTGCCCATGCTAGAGCAAGACCTCCTGACATCCCTACTGGGTTGACAAGATGAAACTTAGCAAAACCACAACTAGACAGAGTTAGTTGAGTTTTATTTTCATTGTTTCTAGTTTCTGATAAAAATAAAAAATCCGGTTTATGACTCATACAAAGTTTATTGAGATGAGAAGCAGTTTTAGAGGAACCTAGGCCCTGACAATTCCAAGATAATATGTTCATTATAGAATTTCTAATTGAGAAATAAAGAAGACTTAGATTGTGAATCACTAATATGCTAAATTTTAACTGTTAATTAAGACCTAATTACTAATTAGCTGTAGATAATGATTAGAAACAGTGACCTCTTCCAAAATGGTAAAGATCATATAAAATGCTAGAAATACTTATTATGCTAGATTCAGGGAAAATTTTCAAGGAATAATTAAAACAATAAAGTTGAATTAAGCAAGATTAATACTAATCAATATCTAAAAAGAAATAGTGTTTAAGATCAAAAGGATTACCTGCGGTTCCTGAGTCTGGAAAATCCCCAAATGATCAGCATGAGTTCTATCTTGTGTATCATCATCTTGAATATTTTGTTCCTCGATACCCCTAAAGATGGGAATGTGAAGATGTATAAGTGGAATGTGTTGGCCCAAGCCCATTGGGCTTGTTAGTTCTCACCTATCCATTATTAGGTAAAACGGATGTGGCTTAGCTTTCACTTTCGCTGCCATTACCTTAGTGAAAATGAAAGGTGTGTAGCCTAGCTATTCCCACTTTTTTAATCGGTAAAGAATTTTTGGTGATGATGAATTTCGGAATCAAGTCACTAGTATTATCACCCAGTGACTTTACTATTTGAAGCCAACTTATGCAGCTGCATATAGAGAGTCTAACTGAACCCAAATATTTGTAGGTAGAATCTTACATTTGTAGGAGTGCAGGACCGTAGGAGTAATCGTCAATGATGGGTGCATATGAGTTCTTAGTTGCTATTACT
>JAJJMA010294832.1:0-10637 GCA_023529015.1 Papaver nudicaule
GATTACAAGATTGTTTAGTCATCAAAATACGCATCTCAAATTGACTTCTGTAAATTTACATGAGTTTTTTTTCAGAAAATTTTCAGATTTGACGCCTTTCAGTCTGAAGACCATTCCACCCAAGGCCCTTCATTGAAACTTCACGAACATTTAGTATGTTGTATAAAACATATGGATGAACAACTTTCATGGAAAAAGTTTTTTAAAATTCTTCATGGATTTGTACAGTTTTTTGAACCCATGCATGTGCTTCGCCGAAAGTTACATTTCCAGAAATTCCAACTTTGAAGAAAACGCGAAACTCATGTTTGTTGATGTAACTCATTAATTATCACTTAATGAACTTTATTGTTTGGTGTAAGATGTGATACTTCAGAGATCGATGGGTTCTCATTTACTCATGTTGGTCAAGCAATGGCCTTCGGTAAAGCAATTTCGAAGATACACCACAAGTAACCTTCATTAACCATTATTCTCATGCACCAGTATATATCAAAAGTTTTATTAACCATTCTTCTCGTTAAGGATACTTATCAATTTTCTGCTGAAACTTGCAGAATCGACTGCAGATTCAGCCGAATCTTCACTTTTCCGTCATCGGCTATAAGTCCTCTTAGTTTTCATGTTATCCATTCAGAAAAAACAACATTAGAGATTAAATCGAACTCTTTTCAACAAATTATTATACATATTTCTTGATCAACATATTATTTATGTGATCTTAAGAAAAGAAATAACGAATTCGACTTTGAAAATTTAATTAGACGAAGAATCTGATCATCAAACTAAACATGTTTACTCAAATCATGATCAAAATCGATAAATCCATTTTTCAAGCAGTATAAACTTGATCCTTTCAAAACTTTCAAAATCTTCA
Organism: Papaver nudicaule; assembly: GCA_023529015.1. Classification (NCBI taxonomy): domain Eukaryota; kingdom Viridiplantae; phylum Streptophyta; class Magnoliopsida; order Ranunculales; family Papaveraceae; genus Papaver; species Papaver nudicaule. The sequence continues at coordinate 878 of JAJJMA010294832.1, forward strand.
TGAAACATGCAATCTACTTGAAATCAAGAGTAAAACCAGTCTGCGCCAATGAAGATGAGTAAAATCGTAAACTCATACCTTACAAAGTAGAATTCAATACATGTTCAGTAATCATGTCTTCAGATGAGCTTTGGTAGATTAGTACGAATATTCTACGAGTAAATTGGCTTTTGGGTAAAAGTTGATTAGGGTTTACGGGTCAGGGAAACAACCACCACTAATGGAGTTCTACAGTTATTGAAAAGAACCATGGGGAGAAATAAAGAGATAATTCTTATTCGGATATTAGTTGTTCTTACAATTATGCCTCAAAGGCTATTTATACAGGGAAGAGACGAAAATGCGTGTTTTGTCACACAAATCCTAATATGTTACCCTTCATTCCCGCCTGAAACCAGAGGTAACCTGTCAGCTTTCCAACTGCTCTTCATTGTGACGTACCTGTCAGGTTTCCCTCTCTGATAGCCTTTAGCCTTTTATGAGATCTCAACTTTCCTTGTCCAAACACATACCTGCAGTGCTCTAGTTGGTATTCAGCTTTTCAACTCTCAGACTTTTCAGCTTTCAGTTGTAGGTATATTACGTAATTTTGTCATCCACTAAGGAAATGCAGCAAGAATTTGACGAATATATAAGAAGTTGTCTTGGGAACAGAGAAAGACTGATTACAAAAGAAACACTCGAAACGATGGCACCATCTCTGCTCCTCTTATTTGCTTGAGGCAAAAGAAAGAAAATTACCCATTATGAGAAGAAGAATGAAGCCGAGAAGAATAAGGAGCTGACTATTGGGAAGTTGAAAACTGACTTGATTGGTGGGAAGAGGATGACCAGTACACCACTTGCAATACTATGGATCTTAGTGCTTACTCTACCATCAAGGTTTGCACTCTATATATTTTCTTTTTACTTTATAATACTAGCAGTACCATCATATTTCTCTACATAAGTTTTAGTTATCTGATTAAAATTTTGAGATTCAGGGTTTACGTTATAATCATATTTGATTATCCCTGCATTTTCTACTTCTGGGAATTTGCTATATCTATTGCTTGGAATTACCAAGGTCTGGGTCAATCAAATACCCAAAGTTATTTTTATGACATGCTAAATAAATTCAACATTGTTTTCCTTTTGCACTCTGAAACGAAGCAAAAGAAACTGGGCATTGCAAGATTTTGAAAGAGGTAAATGTTCATGAATTTTTCTTTTTTGAACCAAGAAGGGCTATTGGTACTGTTGGTAGACTTAGACTTTCTATAGATTGTAAGGACAATATGTTTGTGGAAATTATTGATTTCCCCCATAACCATATCAATGCCAAGATGCCCCTTCCTGGTTTTACATTGGGTACAAATGGTATCTCTTATAATCATGCTAACAAAACTAAATGATTTTGACAAGTACAACAACACTCCCATTGATAGAATTGAAGATAATATTTTTATTGTCAAAATTGATGAATTGAAACTGAATGGTTTAGGCCACACTGGTTGTTCTTTCACATGGTATAATCATAGAAGCGGTGTTGCTCTGACTAAGATGGATAAAGCTCTTCATTCTGACTCTTGGCTAAACGTTTTCCCTACTAGCACCATCTCCAATTTGCTGCCAATTGGCTTTGATCATAACTCAATTCTCCTCAATACCAATCCTAACTTGAAGAGTTGCCATATACCCCTTCAATTCTTTAGTCGTAGGCTTGATCTACATGAGTGCAGAGACATCATCGCCAAATGTTGCGAAACTGATATACCTGGTTTTGCTGTTTTTAAAATTGCTAAGAGATTGAAGGCAGTCAAATTCAGAGTCAAATATTTGGATCTATGGTGATATCAAGACTTATCTTGAGGAGAGCAAAAAGAAGCTGGAATGGATTCTCAACAATAATTTTTGGCCTAACATAACTCAAGCCTTAAGGGATGCTAGACAGAACACTAAAAAGTGTTATGTCATTGAAAATATTTGGAATATTGAAAGTATAAACCAAACTATCAAACTTGGAGACAGGAACGCTTAATTCTTCCATAACTCTAACAAGAGTAGATTTAGGAAAAACAAGGTTGTTGTTCAAGACTGCAATGAAAATTGGTTAATTAATAACCTGTTTTACCTCCAAATAAGCAGGGGGATCACTTCAACTGTTTTCTCTGGTTTTCGCAGTTCTAATAACTATTACCTTATTGATATAAATCAAAACTATGTTGTAACTTGACTTAAATTGAATCAACACATTTATGGTATGAACGATTTGGTTACATCAACTATCGATTACTTAGTAAGATAATCAATAAAGGACTCGTGAGGGGAGTTCTTATGATTGAATGGTGTATATGGTGCCTGTCAAAAGGGTAAACAAACTAGAATCCCACACAAAGTATCGCATGATATCGCCACTAAAGCCCCTCTAGATATCAGCTTCTTATGCCCTTGAAATGCATTTATATGCTCATCATAATTGTTCGGTTAATGCTTCATGGAGAAACACATCTGCCTTATTGTTTCCCTCTTTTCTTTTGCTGCATTTATTATCACCATTTTTTCTACCTCTTTAACTCTTCTTCCATTTCTCTCAACCTTTTTGTTTAATTCTCCGTTTTTTTCCTAGCATCCTTCCAGGTAATTGATGCCAACTTCGCTCTTTTTCTAGCTTCCACTGAACGACTTCTGTCATCTCTAGACCGCCATCAGCCACTAAAGTACTTATGTCTACATATATGAAATATCAACAATCGGTTTAGCTCATTAAAATACTATGAACTATGTGGACTGTTCACATCGTAGCCGGAGCGTACGCATTATAAATATCTTTTGGGCCTTGCTAATCTTTTGGTACGAGCGTGGGCTCATTTACCACATCTTCCTTTTAAGCGGGATACCCGCAAACCCAATCTTAAACCCATATTCAGTGATTTTTGAAAAAGGGGAAAGATTCTTTAATGCGCCAACGAAAATGTACTCTGAACTCAACCAGAAACAAACTGTGAGTCTCTCTCTCTCTGAAGTAAGAACACGATCTCTCCGCAACTTTTGAAAGCCCTAATTTTACGGAAAATGTGGCAACTCGTTATAGCTGCAGCAGTTGCAGGATGTGGATTATACGCGAAACATTTTCTTAAAAACGCAGATCAAGCTACTAAAAGCGTTAATGACGAGGAGAGTGAATCTGTTGATCCTGAGGTAAATGAAACCTGTGATGATCCTAAGAGCTCTGGGAAACAAAATTTGGTAGTTGAGGAAGAAATCTTTAGGTTTTCTAGTTTAGATCCTGGTGATGAGAACGAGTCTAAAGTGGATTTGCTGAAAAAGGTGGGATTAAGGAGAAATGTGAAGAGTGTTAATAAGAGAAGAATTAAGGTTGAGAAAATCGATAAAAAGTGTAGTACATATGATGTGGAAGAGGAGAGAAACAAAGGGAAGAAAATCGCAGTTCATTTGAAGAGAAGAAGAACCAACAAGAATGCGCTAAGAAAATATGGATCTTTTTCTTCTAATGGTACAAAATAATTTATTAAACTGAAACTGTTTATGCATATAATTTTCATTTCTGGAATCAGTTTTCCTTAATTTTATTGTGTAAGTGACCGTCATTTGAATGGGGGATTGGTCTGGGATTATGTACATGATATCAGCTGGGAAAACTGAAATTAGCAAGATGAACGAGACTATAGAGGAAACAACAAAAGTTGTTAGTAATTTAAATTATGTGCTTAGTAAAAGAAAACTATCCCGCTGCCATGAGAACCCCGACTGTGAAGAAGTAAATGATGGATCCCGTAAGGTAATTGAAGACAAGAATAAGCAACCACTTGAGTTATATGTAAGTACAGATGGTGCCTGTCCAGATGACACCAAAGTTTTGGTACATTCATCAATTGATGGGGAGTCTGATAGTAGTAATGTAACATAAGAGCCAGATTTCGCTCAGCTGGACGCAGAGCTTGAATGTGAATTGATGAAAATCTCTAATCAGGTAAACCTTTAAGAATGTAACACGTCATTCGCTAAAGCTGAATCATATTAGAGTTGAATTGTAAATGATGCATTTGTTCAAGCATGTACTAAGAGGGTCACCTTGTGTATTTGAGCGAGACTCGAGAGTCACAGATCAGGTTTTTGTTGAATTATTGCTGCCACTGTATCATTGGCAGCATGAATAAGCTACTCTTAACAGCTAGTTATAGAAGGCAAAAGTTGTTGTCAATGTCAATGTGGTTTGCAAAATAATTCCTTTTCTTTATAAGGGTCACATGGTCCGGATATTGTTAATAGCTCTCGAACTGCTCTACAATAACTATCCGTGGATGTAAAAATATGTTGACTTTATATTCCCCGTGAATAACGATAGTTCTTCGTTCTTAAAAGAGCACGAATTGTACAGTAATGCAGAGCCCTTATAAACTAATCACAACTAAGTCTAAGTGTGACTTGCCCACTTCTACCCGCATTTTGTTTATCTGAATTTTTGTGTAAGAATGAGGATTGGAGGAAGTTTTTTTTTTTCTATTTACTGTAATTTTGTTTAATCACTATTGTATGCATATGTGGTGCAAATTCCAAGGTAGTACAATTTATCAACATAGTGTTTTGTAATCTTGATTTTAGTTACTATCTTTTCGATGTGGCTCACAGGTGATTTGTTACTTTGCGTGATTTTCGATTTGTTGTGTTTCATAAACTACAATCTCCGTCTTTTGCTGAAAGAGTTTCTTAAGTGTGTCTGTAGTTGTTTGTTATTGTTTAATTTGTAGGAAGATTCACTCTTAGAATCTGAAGAGGCAAAATATATCTAATATAGAGTTTTTATTCAGTTGAAACTTTTGATGCTCTGAATGCTTGCCATTTCTCTTTCTGAAGTTCTTCTTTATAGCTATGTGCTTTTTAGTGTAAAGATAACTATTTCTCTAAGATTTTTTCTAATATTTTATCAATTGTTTATTTCAACTTGGTTTTGATTCCAATCTTTTATCTTATTATGACTAATTGGTTAGCGAAGTATATTGTCATGAGAAATGGTATGACACTTTATATCAACGCCTAAAATCAGAATTGCTTGTGACAATTTTTGCTGTAATTCTTTGTCATATGGATCTCTATGTGTGTCTCTATTTAGAGAAGAACTGAAATCAAGTCAGCAATGAATGAAAACATGGAGCTATGCCAGATATCATTTCAGAACTAAGCAGCGACCTTTGTAGTTTGTACCAGGTTTCAACCAGCACCCAACTCCGTTTACTTGGCTTCTTTGATTCAGCTTTTAGAAGGTATTATTTGAAATTCATCTTGATGATTCTTCGTTGTTGTATATGGCCCAACATTCTCCTTTTTTTGAATGGAATGACCCCCAACATTCTCCATTTGCCAGCTTGCGTGTATATGGAAGGATGATAGACTGTTGAGTGTTGAGTACTGAGCATATGGAAGGATGCAACATTAGGTTGTTTCCAGAAGCAACTGCAGCTCCTTAGCCGAGCGTATCCTGACAAGATAGTAGTCAGCGGATGCAAATTTCCTGTTTGCACGGGAGCGCTGAGGATTTAAGCTTCCTGGGCCATTTGAGGTGGTTGGTAACTTGGTATAACCCTAAGCTGCTTGAACAAGTGGTAGTGGCGTTTTCCCTTATTATATGAGAAAATTATTTAGATAACCCTACAAAAAATATATGTTATCTTTTTGACCCTAGGGTCAAAACAATAATATAGCAAATATCCGGATGACCCTCCTAAAATATCTAAATATATGATTACCAAGATACCCTTCCTTGTAAAATATATATAAAGCCAACAGTTTTTATTTTCTTAAAAACAGAAATTAAAACCCCAATTTTCTCTCTCCTCAATTTTATTTTCAAAATTAAATATCTCACAAATTATAATTCAGAATTTAATAAATTTTATATATTGTAAAAGCTCTCGACCAAATCTATAAAACGAGTACCATTGTCGTTATGTTTCGAAGCTTTTATTTTTTCATGCTATTGATGGTAGTTCATTTTCAAAAATGAAGTCTGTTTTGGAATTCATTTCAAAGTATAAAAATCATCTTGTGAATGAAGGCTTAATTCATGTTAATGAAGACTTAATTTTTAGTAATGATGGTTTGAATGAAGACTTAATTTTTACTAATAGAGACTTAATTCTTAGTAATGAGGACTTAATTCTTTGCAGTGATGGTTTTAATGAAGACTTAATTCTTAATAATGAAGACTTAATTCTTGCTAATGAAGACTTAATTCTTAGTAATGAAGACTTAATTCTTAGCATTGATGGTTTTAATGAAGACTTAATTCTTAGCAATGATGCTTTGAATGAAGACTTAATTCTTAGCAATGATGCTTTGAATGGAGACTTAATTCTTGCTAATGAAGACTTAATTCTTAGGCATGATGGTATGAATGAACACTTAATTCTTAGGCATGATGGTATGAATGAAGACTTAATTCTTAGGCATGATGGTATGAATGAAGACTTAATTCTTAATAATGAGGACCTAATTTTTAATAATAATGGTTTGAATGAAGACTTAATTCTTATTAATGAAGACTTAATTCATGCTAATGAAGATTTAATTTTTAGTAATGGTGGTTTGAATGAAGACTTAACTCTTAGTAATGATTGTTATAATGAAGACTTAATTCTTAGCAATGAAGACTTAATTCTTAGCAATGAAGACTTAATTCTTACTAAGAAAGGTGTTGGTACCCAGCTTGTTGCTAGAATACCAACCAATCATTTGGAAAATGTAAATGATAATTAAATGCCAAGAAGGGTTGTTTCGTTTCCCATAGTATAAAGAAAGACTTAATTTTACTAATGAGGACTTAATTCTTAGTAATGATAATGATGGTTTGATGAAGACCTAATTCTTACTAATGGAGACTTAATTCTTAGTAATGAAGGTTTGAATGAAGACTTAATTCTTAATAATGATGACTTAATTTTTAGTAACGAGGACTTAATTTTTAATAACATGGTTTGAATGAAGACTTATTTCTTAGTAATGAAGTGTGTGTTTGTTTTATGTAGGCAACAAAAATCCCTGTGCAACACCAAATTTTGGTGTCCAGTTGCCAACTTGACCATATTTTATGTGTCCGGTTGCCAAATAGACACCATATCAATAAATGTTGTTATAATCTTTCGATCACTTTGACATATACGAATAAGTGAACCTAGCGTGAGTCGAACACGCATCTTCTGACATGGAGTCAGTCGTGCTGCCATTGCACCATAGATTCATTTTGAGGGTATTAGCATACTAAAATCCTAAGCAATGCCTTGGAAAAATAGAAACATTGAAACAGACACCTAATCTTGAATAATGCATTTTGTAAAACATTGCAACAGTTACTACTGCTCTTATTGTTTGAATAATAGTAATCCAGGTATCAATAGATGGGTATTAATTCATAGTCACTCAAAGTTCGAATAAAGGAAAAACAATTTAATCAAAGAGTATGTGTAACAGATGCAGGTCTTATGTGTTGTGCATCATATAATTCAGGTCTTATGTGTTGTGCATCATATAAGTTTGAAGATAAAACATTGACATATTAGTTACGCAATCTAAAAGGCTCACACTCCAGCACTAAAGTCACTTGCGACCAACAAAAACGCATGGTAGAGAGAGAGCAGTAGCTATACCATACACATTCTATATACACCTATACTCAACTTAGCTCAAAGCCAAATTATTTCAAAACATAAAGGGCGGAACGGACAACTATAACAATTGACTGGCTAAAAAATGTTAAACGAGTGCCGCATCATAACTTAAGAAATGGTTATACAAGGTTCAGCTACAACTACAATCTAACTAATAATGAATAACCCTGCCTTTACAACTACAACTACAAGGTTCAAAGATAGGATTGGCGAAAACATATATGCATTAACAAAAATGAAGTTCGTAATGTACGGGTGAACATATGAAAAAACAAACTTCATTCAAAAAAAATGAAGTACAATAGAAGACTGATAAAAGAAAAAAATATGAGAAATGATACTTCATTTTCAGTAATGAAAAAGTTTGCATTTCACATTAGTATAACATCAGTTATGTGTGAGCTCCCTAAAGTCTTATCACTAAATAAATAGATGGTTTCTTTCTATTGTTTCTCTCTACAGTAACTCCTGAGCAACGACTTCCAAAGGTAAAACAAAAGGCAGCGACGTTTCATCGAGCAGTTTACGAGCATTTTCTAAAGGTAAAGTCTTTGCAAATGAAGTGTTTAGCTTAATGATAGACAAACTGTTGGTCTTTGTAAAACTATTGAGACTTAAATCTCTTAAGCTAATCAAATCCCAAAACAAATCTGTGAATTACTTCATAAGAAACAAATCCATAAATCAAAACTTCACAATTACCTGGATCCAACCGGAACTTCGTCGGAAGACCAAAGAATAGGAAGTTTGAAGCAATTGCAGAGATCTCACTGGATAAAAATCAAAAACACAATGAATATAAATCAAAAATGCAGAAAACAAATAAAAAAAATGAATATAAATCGATAAAAACTGTGAATAAAATTTGGAAAAGACCAAAAAAAGGAATCAAAACACAAAAGGGAGAATCAAACCCGTTTGACATTACGAGTTGAAAATCAAACCGATATCTTACTGAATTAAGCTTGAAGAGATGTTAATCAGAAACCTAAATCTAATCTTACAAATATATTGTTCTCTCTCAATAAATTCAGATCGAAAAGCTGAAACCCTAAAATCAATTTTGCAACCATTTTCTAATTCTCTCTCGTTCTCGATCTGTTTCTCTCACTCTCTCTCTCTCTCTCTCTCTCTCTTTCGATATATGTGTTTCTCAGAATAAACTGAGAGGGTTATTTTTGGGATATTCATTTTTTGAAGATGACATCAGCAGCTTAATTTACTTGTATGACCCTAAACTTTTTTCTTTTGGCCCTCTTTCTTTGTCGGGCTCAAAAAATTGGAAACATCTTAGGCCCAAGGCCAAAAGAGTAAGAAAAGACTGACCGGAGGGCTAAACGCTTAATTCCCACTTATTATATGGTCCACAATTAGACTGGGCGTATCCACTAGCTGGGAGGAAGGGTTAGCTTGATGAAGTTTTTCTGTAAACTGAATAAATTCGTACGCGAAAGGTTTTTTCTTCTTACATAATACTTAGACTATATAATACCGAATCTGTTTTCTTTTGCTATTCGATCGGAAAATTTCAAGTATTTGAATTAGCGGCATACAAGTTTCACTTTATAAGATTCAAATTGACTGAAAAACTTCTTTTTTCTGGTTACATGTCTCTGTTTGAGCTGAATAGTTCCTTGATACGCACATTTTTCTTGGTCGGTGTTAGAGAATCCAGTTGGAAGTGGTTGCAAATTTCAAAGATATAAAGGAAAAATTGATACAATTGCGACTTATCAATACCCCCTCCTGGCCCTGAACATACTGTAGGAGGCCCTCGTTGTTTATTAATATCTACACCCAGTCAACTCAGTCTGGGCTGAGTAGGTTCTGTACAAAACCATTCATTCAACTCGAACTGACAAAAGTAAAACACTGACCAAGAAAAGAGAAACTCTCTTCACTTCATCTCGTACTAGTATATTGCCCGTGCCATAATGGCACGGAGATGGATTCTCTTTGTAATGCAATCCTATAGTTGTTTTCCAGAATCGGCACAACTTCCCCAGGAGGCAATCGAAAATCCAAAGTGGCAAGAGTCATGCAAAGTGCAAGAGACAAAAACGCAACTGTTTGGCAATTTTTTGCACGAAGTTAAA
>JAJJMA010294837.1:0-10247 GCA_023529015.1 Papaver nudicaule
GATACACAAATATGGTTTCGGAATCCAGAAGTGAGATATGGCATACAATATGTTCATATACAGAATCAAATGAATGATTCAGAACTTCAGAGCTCAGAGCCAAATCAGGACGTCGTATTCGAATCTCAGAAACAACAGTATTTCGAGTCTACACAACATAAGTGTGAGTCACGATTTCTCTTACATTGGCTCATATAAATATATGCAATCAATCTGACAGAGCCAGACTAGGTAAGAAGAGACACAATACTGTGATGGATCAAATCTTGTAAGTACTACCGAGATAACATCACATTGTTATATCCAACTCGAAAAGGAGGAAAAACCTTTATATTAACTTAGAGACGGAGAAGAAAAGAAGGCTCTAAGCAATATTGGAACGTCATAACTACAACACTAATACCACAAGTGGTAAAGCGGAGTTATCATAAGACACACTGGTCACAAGTGATCAAGTCATAACGTAAAGCTCAAGCTGAGAGTTATGTTTATGTCTTCTGTAGCACAAGTGTAAAAGATAATGGAGTCGCGTTATTTAGATTCACTAACATGTTGAATGATGAAGCCGGATGTCTTCGTTTGATCTTCAGTCTTTCTTCAACTCTTCAACCAGTGATTCTAAATCCTACCAAAATCTTCCACAACCTAAAGCTAACTCTATCACATGACTTCACCTAATTGTGTGTTGTCTGGCGGTCGAGTTTTGATCACTAAAGTTGACAACTAAGCTTGACATACCAACACTTAGTGAGGTTGACCGAGCCATGCTCTAACAATCTCCCCCTTTGTCAATTTTAGTGACAAAAACTCTTTACATAGATGAACGAGAAATTTCAAACCTAAGTTCTACGCTTCGAGTTATTCTACTTAGCTTGACAACACACCAATAGTACCTGCAAAATATGTCAGTCTGCAAACAATATATGTACTATTGAAAAATATTGATAACCAATACACTTACTCCCCCTGAATGTAAGTTCGGATGTCTATCATTCTCCGATGTATTGTTATCACCTGCAGCACAACGCGAAAGTCTACAGTGTTAGTAACATCAAGTGTTACTCCCCCTTAGTTCATGCTTTCATTCATTTTTCAATATACGCGCAGGCATTTTTCTCCCCATATGACACTGCTTTGCCAAAGACCAAGCACTTACCGAAGTCAAGCTATCAATATTTCTCCTCTTTTTTGTCAAAAATAATTGACAAAGGGTCTCGAAAATATCTGGGTACGAGATAAATGCTCAAGTTCAGAGAACTCGATTCAACATATAAGAATGATCGCAATCACACGGGTCAACATTTCGACAAGTTACACAAAATATATATATAATGATAAGCTCAAGCAACCTGTCAGGAAATACAAAAGATATAAGCAGATAACAATTATATTCCCTATATATTCCACAACCACGCTCCCCTAAAGATATATTTATATTAAGCACAAGTTCACAAAAGAACTCTCTCCCCCGTTGGTTGTCATTCCCTTGGACATGAGAACAACGGAACAGTCTTTACTAGAGAAAGACTTAAACTAGGTTTTGGGTTTTCGAACACGTCCGTAGTCATACTAGATTATACCAAAACCATTGATTTATGCGTATACTATAACTCCTAGTCTAAAAGACACAAGGATATCCAATAGTATTGTGACTAGCATAAAATCCATATCCTCCTTACATAGTTATACTCATACCTGCAACACAAATGTTAGTACAAACATAACAGCCACAAACATAAGGAGGCCTTGATATCAAGATATTAAAACAATAAAGATCAGCTCCATAGGAGATAAAAAAATTATCTTGATAACCTGCAACATATATTCATAATGGATTCGGAAATATTAACTCTATGTTGCATTCGAAGCTCACGTACTATTTTGGTTTTCTGATTTTCTAGTTTTTATATTTTTTCAGAGAATTGATTCGAAACTGCGTGAACAAATACAACATACACACACATATATAATTTTTTAATTTATTTATCATGAACAGATTCGAATCAGACGCAAGTAAATAATAATAAATTTTATTTAATGCTTTTCGAAACAGAAAAAATACCAAAGGAAATACAAATCTACCAAAACTCTTTATTTTGTTTCTAATAATTTCAAAACATAGGGATGACTCTATAGAGGCACAAAGCTCTAGATTTGACACATAATGTCTATTCAGCACTGGTTGAGGATTCATGTGGACTGCATTCTATAAGTTTCTTGAACAGCTTCATCAAGGTTTCTATATTCTCACAAGCTCGATTGAGACGCAACCTCATAAGTTCTAGTTCCCTAGTATTTAGATCAACTTGTTACTTTATCACCTTGTAATGATCGAAAAGATCAACTACACTATCAGTGGAGATTATTGCAACGATATTGTTCACATCCTCAGCAAGTTTTATGTGACATGAGTGGTCAGATATTCTCCATCAAGCTCGAAGGGTTTGTCGAACAAGTCTTCAACCTTTTCAATAGTAAGAACATCATCAATATCGAATCCTTTCATAGTCGTGGAGGTTTTCGTAACCAGGCTTTTCTCCTTTCGAAAGTCAAGAAGAGATATAAGCACACGAGGTGGTTTCGAAATTGTTCTAGCTTGTCCCTTATAAATAGAGAACGAGATTCGAACCCTGCCAACAGACTATTTAGGGTAAATTTCCTTAATAAGGTTCGGAATATATTACGGAAATCCGTAACTACCAAAACCAACTGGTATTGAATTAGGAAATATTAGGTATATTGTGATATTCTACCTTTTAAAGGTTTCAAAAATTTTCGAAACTAAAATAATATAACCTTTTTTTTAAAAAAAAAATTACTTGGATATGTTTTTCTTAATTTTATCTACTCTCATATATTGAGTTGTTCAAAAAGAATTAATGCTCTTATTTTAAAGGTCTAACTACTTGTGATACAACATACATAAAGGAGGTTCACAGACATGACAGACTAAGTAGTCACATGCGGAGTCACGTGTTTCTCATCAGTAGACGTTCCAGAATCTATGAAAATGATTTCAGTTTCCGAAGGAATATGTTCCTTTTTTCACATTTTTCTTGTTTCGAGACATTCGTTTCGAGTTTAAGTTTTTTTGTGAAGCAAAATTCTTACAAACTTTCTCAGGGTTACATTGAATACAACATGTACATAAATGTTCTGTTGAGAAACCTGTTTGAAAATTACTTATTAAGGGAACAGCCTGATATGGTAAGTGATAAGGTGTAGACACTTTAATGTGATGAAGTTCATTTCTTAAATTTTTACCTCACTGATTACCTTATGTAGATGGTGAAAAATGGGAGAGGGACAAGATTGTCAAAACACTCTCGAAACCATGTCTTATTAAAGGCAGCCGCCTATTCAGTCTCATCTCTATAGCTCAGAATGCAACTCATTCCATGAGCCGAACAAACTCTCTATGAGCTCTCTCTTATAACTCCGGTGGGGAGGGTAATATCATAGAGCAGTACTAATGATCTCACCAACATATTAAACCCATCGATCAGCTCAGAGCCAGACCTCGCTTGATGGTACACGGTGAAGAATCAACAGAGACGTATCCTCATGGATTTCCTCTTAAATACGACTCAACATACGAGTCTCGGTGCAAACCTCAGGAATATTGAAGCTCCAGGCCGGTCCAGAGCTCTCTGAGAAGCATACACCAGCCTAAATAGGCCTAAGCAGACCTAATCCCAAGTTCAGGAAGGTCTAGCATACCATGGATAAACACGCCATGACCTCAGGTGTGTTGTAGCATAGGCACTCACACCGCGACTAAGGCACAGGCTGCTCCAAAGTCGACCTTGGCCAGACGCCAAAGCCATAAATGCCACATAGCATGGCACCACAAGCCATGAGCCACCATGGATTCACAAAAATCAGCATTGGCCAAGAAGCCAAGGCCATGGCGTAAAACGCCACAAACCTACAAAGAGCATGGCCGCAAACAGGCTGGCCTTGGCCATAGGCCAAGGCCGTGGCGCCATAATCCATGACGCCACAACAAGATAAGCCTTGGCCAAAGGCCAAGGCCGTGGCGCCATAATCCATGGCGCCACAACAAGATGGCCTTGGCCAAAGGCCAAGGCCGTGGCGCCATGAGTCATGGCGCCCCCACATCCAACGCCAAAACACGTTTTAGACTGGCCTTGGCGCCACCATAACTCGCGCCAGAGACGCGTCATAAACTGGCCTTGGCCCACCATCACTAGCGCCAAAGACGCATTTTCAATTTGGCCTTGGCCAAAGGCCAAGGCCATGGCGCCACCATCACTAGCGCCAAAGACGCATTTTCAATTTGGCCGTGGCGCCATGAGCCATGGCGCTACCATAACTAGTGTCAAAGACGCATTTTCAATATTTGGCCTTGGATAAAGACCAAGGCCGTGGCGCCATGAGCCATGGCGCCACCTTAACTAGCGCCAAAACGCCATCAAGCACTTATGGCCTTGGCCAAAGACCAAGGCCACTCCTATACTTGTGTCCAGGAGACACTACATCATGTTGGTCACGACAATCAGTCGTACAACCCTACTCTACTCAATTCAACTACGCAATATCCGCGTATCACTCGCTCGAGATATCAAAACGTCACACGGGGGGATAACTCTAGGGGTATTGGTCTGGCGGTCTACGGCAGTTGAAAGAAACTGATGGAGATAGTGGGCAGTTACGAGAAGATGGCGCGAGTGGGCATGTTCCACACAACTCAGGCAGTTACGGAAATCAACGCATGTCCTCCACTCCTCCACTCTTCCACGACGTCCACCTTCTCTGTCGAGAGATCAGGGTGAGTTCAAACTATAAATAGAGGCTTCCTCTATTTTCCAAGGCAGGACATTAAGGATATCAATCCAAGAACGTTCAGAACACACAGAAAACAACCAAGAGCCTCAGAGAAAACACCTGAGAATCGAAACACGTTCTAGCCTTGGAGATTTCCAGTCGACTTCACGACGAAGATCTTGAACTCTCACACCCAAAACACATCCTCAACCTGATCTCAAGTTTCTTCGCTGTTTCCCTCCCTAGACCAACCTCTATCCTCTCTGTGGCCGAAGCAAGACGGGAACGGCCATCCTTGGTTTAGGCTTGTCTTGTTTGACTTTGATCTCCGAGCACTACGAAAGTACCCAGAGACGGTACATTGTTTTTCCAGGTAAAAACAGTTGGCGACCACAGTGGGAGATCATTCTCTCGGTTTCAGAGAAACTCGCTCGAAGATGGTTGAACTTAGGTCGGGATCAGATACCAAAAACCCCAACTCTTCAACAGACGGTGCTGTAGCCTCCAATGCAGCACCCACCAACGTACCTG
This sequence comes from Papaver nudicaule, assembly GCA_023529015.1. Lineage (NCBI taxonomy): Eukaryota > Viridiplantae > Streptophyta > Magnoliopsida > Ranunculales > Papaveraceae > Papaver > Papaver nudicaule. The sequence continues at coordinate 5,320 of JAJJMA010294837.1, forward strand.
TTACCCCAGATAACCCCTCTTCAACACCTATCATCTCAACTATACCCAACACCCGAATGACAGAGCAACAGTTGGTGGAGCTTTGCATCAACGGAATGATTCATGTATACCGGGCCCTCTTGGAGAACCTCCACTTCCAAACCTTCTTTGAACTCCACGAAGTTGCGAAGAGGCCTGTCACCGCTACACCCGCTTCATTCGAAAGAACCACCACACGGACGAGGGACGAATCGCCTATGATCGCGCACCGCCAGAGCGACGACCAACCGACCCAAGAAGCCTCTCGAGCCTACGCCACCTCTTTCTTCCCTAGGTACAATGGAACCAGTCACGCGCGAGAACACGTCTCACGTTTCCTGGAATCTCTGGGAGAATACGGATACAGTCATACCTTGAGGCTTAACGAATTCCCGAAGTCTCTCATCGGAAGAGCTTATCAATGGTACACTCATCTCTCACCAAGAACCACGAGCACCTGGAACGGATTGATGGACGCCTTCTTCAAAGAATTTCTTTTCGGGAAGGTAACTCTCTCTGATTTAAGTAAGATGCGCCAAAGAGCTGGAGAATGCCCCGATGAATACGTAAAAAGGTTCAAAGGGCAAGCCCTCGGTTGCTGCGCCCCAGATGTAACGGAGCTACAATTGGTGGAAATCTGCACTGGTACCATGACTCCTATCTACCGTGCCCTCCTAGATGATCTTCAATTCCAGACTCTCGCCGAACTCCAGGAGGCAGCGGCAAGATCCACCCCTATGATACCCACGCTAAGGGAGAGGACTCAACTACTGAAGCATGGAGAACTCACTGGAGAAAACAATGGAGGCCCACACCACGACAGGAAGAGAAAAGCGAGAGAATACCTCACTGAATACCAAGCGCAAAACCCAACGACGCGAGGCACGACACCGGAAGGGGACTCGCAACAACGACATGAAGGAATTGATCTACCGAACGACCTCACGGCGACGGAGATGGAACGACTGCTGGAATCTTTAGTCCGAGACAGACTCGTGGAACTACCCAGAGCCTTGAAACCTCCTACCACTGAAGAAATGAAACACCCTCATTATTGTCATTATCACAGGAGAATCAGCCACGCCACGATCCAGTGTAACAGTTTTAGGCGAATCCTCGAAGAACATGTTGTCAAGGCCAAGACACGCTCTTATATGTCGTACTCAGAGCCTCCGCACATCCAAGCTCTCACAGACCGCAGAGAACCTGTGAACCAGATAGTGGAGAATTTGATGCACCAACTATGCGAAATCCTGTGCCTCTCGAAGCCACAACGACGGGATATGTTTACAGCGCTCAACCACGTGGTATCAGGGAGACGGCTGCCTTTTGGAGAGGAAGAAGACCCACGCTCGTCAACTCCAGACAAGTCTCCAGTAAGATACGACTGGGGACTGCTAGCCAGGCAAGGTTAGGGAATACTCACGACTGCATATATACACGGTGTCGGATTCCCCAACACATTGTTAGACCCAGAAGGGAAGATCAATGTCATCTCTGCAACGACACTAGAAACCTCAGGAGGTTCACCACACGATGTCACTGGATCCCCGGAGACGCTGGAGGACCCCGAAGGAAGGACGGTGATAACCCGTGGACGAATAACTCTACAGGTCGAAGTAAATGGAGTACGAACGCAGGCCGAACTCTACGTAGTCCCACGAGACTTCGAGCACGACATGGTCCTCGGCCACTCTTGGTTCCGGGACAACCAGAACTTACTTAACAAGACTGCAACCCCACAAGGAACACCAGCTGAACCAGAGGAGCTCCACACAGCGACAGTATCCTTGTACGAGGAAAGAAGGGTCTCACCTAGTCCCGGGCCGGAACCGAAGACGGAAGCCACGCAAAATATGAACGGAATGCTTGTCCCCAGGTATGAGTGGATCGTGAACCCTACTCGATATTTTAGAAGATGGACAACCTCTTCCCTTGGCCACGAAACCCTTAATATCTCGTTTAGCCAATTAGAAATAGGAGACGAGAAAACCAACGACAACAGGTTTACTTGCCGTCATCAAAAATCACCATTGTACCAGAAGCTTCACTGCCTCAGAGCCCCGATAACCAACAACGGAGGCTACGAAGTAGGAAGACTGGTGATGAAGACTAGCAGACGAGGAGGAGGGGAGCCCGCGGGACCTTATGTAGTTGTTAAATCCACGTTGAGCGGATACTACAAGCTCACCTCGCTCAAAGACGGACGCAAGGATGCAATAATGGTCAAAGAGAAGCAGATTGAAGCATATCCCAATTAAAACCTCAGTTATAAAAAAGAAGAAGAGTATAACCATTGTACATAGTCGAGACATGAAACTCGTTCTATTATTTGTCTTTCGAATAAATACTAATAAAGAAATTCCAGAACCATGAGTCGAGAAACAAAACCAAAACAATCAGAAAAGACCAAATAACACAAGAGCTTTAGCCTTTTCATAAGAACCCCTCATGTTAGAAAGAACATCTCGTTCCTTCACAAACCTAGCTTCCAGTTCAGCAACCTCCTTTTCCTTCGCCGCGATGACGTCTTCCGTAACCCTCTCAGCCTCAATCCTCGCATTTTTCTGTCTCTCGAACCATTCCCGAAGCCAAGTCACATTGTAAGACTTAGACTCAGCAGCTGCGATAGCATCCTCCCAATCTTGCAGCATCCCTGGTTCGACCCCAAGCATGGAGTTTTCCCGCATCTCGGCAATCCGCACCAACAGAACTCCGACGAACCCTTCCGCCATGGCACGGTTTGCATCCTCCCTTGCGATATGCCCGAACTCTCTCCAGATACGTGTGTACATGTCCTCATACTCTTGGGGAACAACGAAACCGCCTATAGCCACCTGGTAGGACCTGACTCTACTCAAAAGAGGAAAAGCAACACCTCGGCCCGGGTAAAGCGCGTTCAGTCTAGCCTCCCTAGCTTCAATCTCGGCATCAACATCTTCCCTGGAGACGGAGTCCACAATCTCCTCAGTGTTGCCGTTCTCGATGACTTCTTCCTCGCCCCCTTCGCCCGTGGATGCGCCTACAGTAGCAAGGGAAGCTACACCACTAGTCACCGCCGTCTCGACACGCATGAACTCTCCGCTCTCCTTCGTAGACTGAAAATGGAGAAGTCAAGAAAGAGGGCGTGAGTTACCTCCAGTTTAGGCGTAAAGGAGAAATAACCAAAGACATAAAAAGCGACGAATTTCTTACCACGATGAGATGCGGCTCCTCGCAAAGAAGTGATGAAGCATTGAACGTCTCAGCTACCCCTCGCTTCTGATCACCAACAGTCGAAGACCCCACCGGCTCGTTGTCTCTTTGATGATCCATCTGCGAGAAGATAACACCAGAATGAAGATTCGACTAAACATTAACAGGGGAACAAAGCAGTCCTAATGAAAGATTCACTACCGTCACATCAGCGTCTTCATATTCTGGCACGTATCCCTTGGGGACTCTCATCCGGGGTCGACCCCTCCTAGTACCTCGAACTGAAGCCATGTCATCCGACTGGGTACTAGGAGTAGAGCGTACCTACAGAAGAATAACGAAAGGTAAGAAGAAAGACGTTTTATAACCAAGAAGGAGTTGTGGACGGATTACCATACCTGAGAGGGAGCTACGAAGGCGCCTCGACTCCCCTCATCGACGAAACCACGGAGGACTTTGAGAGTACCATTCCAAAACTCATGATACTCGAGAGTTACCCTCACCGGTCGGTGGCGAAAGATAAAAGGAGAACGACGACCGAGGTGAAGCGATACGTCAAGCGAAGACCGCAATTCAGCCACAGAGGGCACAAGTGACAACTTCTTCGGCACATCTTGATTGAAACCCATCGCTCTCGCAGCTCTATCAATATTGTAAGGAATTACCATCTCCCCTCCTTGAAGGTAACCAAGGATGTAACCAGGAGTGCTGCTGTTGATGAAGATAGCTTGCCCAACAGTAAGGCCATTCGACTCTCGAGGTCCTGATCGTAACTCAACACCAGGGTCCTCCGTGAAAGTTATGGGTTGTATAATGTCAGAGGAAGAGTTGGTATACCACGGACGGAAGTCGACATTCCTCTCATCATCTAGCAAATCTTTTAACTCCGGAGAGGGAATAAGCAACTTGCTATTCCACTGCAGAATTCGAGGACACTCCTTCAATGTGTCGCTCAGAGAAGCCCCCTTTTTGGGTCTATGAGGTATGAAATGTTCCCACAAGATCGCCTGGATAAACGAAGGGTTTGCGTAAGTACTAACCCTACTGACGTCGGGCACCGACATATCCCGGACGAAAGCATCGAACTGAGCATACTGAGAACCGAGGAACAAGCTACAGATAGGCAAACTCTGACCATGAGCCAGGAGAACAGCAAGGGGAACAACATGAGGTTTAAAGGTACCACGAGGGGCATCAGCAAGAATGTCCCTAGACAACCAGAGTACTAGGAACGCGGCAATACAGAGAATGCTCTCAGGAGTTCCCCCGTTAGGACTTGTGCCACCTACATACCAGTGGTCGGTCCACTTAATGTAATTCTCATTCGGACAAGTTTTGGGTAACTGCAACTCTCGGATCTTCCTGTTTAAGACCTCGATCATCATGCCTTGATCCGAAGAACAGCTATCGGGGAGATTCCCTAACATTGGAAGATGGTATAAAGCAGCCACCGACTCTAGAGAGATCGCGAACTCGCCCCAACTAGTCACGAAAGTCTTCGTTGCTCTGCACCAACGAAGGAGGAAAGCAACAATGGCGCCAGAATCCTTATACATCCTCAAGTTCCTAGTTGCCTTCACCGCGTGAAAGACTCCTGACCGCTCCAGAATCGACTGGACCTTATCGTTAGTCAACACGAAGTCATACCAAGCACAGCAATGTGGTACGGCGAAGGACGGAACTCTGAAGTCAACAGGTACGCCCTCAAGCGCCTT
>JAJJMA010294841.1:0-12173 GCA_023529015.1 Papaver nudicaule
CTTGAGTTGGTCTCTGCTACATCCCAGACCGAAGTCTTATAGTAGGCTAGTGTTTGTAGTCAGTTAGTACTGGGCGGTGTTCAAACTGGACGAGGTCCCGAGGTTTTTCTGCAAGGCAGTTTCCTCGTTAAAAAAACGTTTGGTGTCTTGTGTGCTTTTACTTTCCGCATTATAACTCTGATTTATAATTAAAGCACCAAGTAGTACGTTATTGCCTAACTGTCGAGTTGACTCCAAAGTATTCTTTGTCGAGGTCTTAACAACTCCAGTTAGAGGTTTGGATATTGATTTTTGAGATCCTCCAGACTTTAACCATAAGACTCACAAGCCAAAACAAAAAGTTGGTAGTATTTCGGTACCCCTCCTTTTTCAATAAGAACATTAGAAGCACAAATATCCATCCTAGGTTAGGTTTTTTCTTAAAAGTTGCAGAAACAACTCTTTAAGAAACTACTTCAACTAGGGGAGGAGGATCATAAGAAATAGAATCATGTATAGGATTAGACAAACCTTCCACAATTTCTTGTAGTACAGGATCCTCAGCATTTTGAAAAAAATCTAATGAACTATTTACCTCAAGTGTATCGTGATCCTCAACCAAACTTTTCAAAAACCACTCTTCATCAGTTTCTGCCTCAACTGAAATCTCAGCTTTGAACGTTTTCATCAAGGTCCATGGAAATCTCGATTGGTTCCTCAACGATATCTTTCAATTCAGTTTCATTCTCAATCATTCTTTCATCATCCTCATCATCAGAATCGTCATTGAAATAGTGTGGATCATCACAACGTCGTCGAAGTTCTGCATGTATGATTTTACTAATCTCCTCGACAATTTCTTCTGGTGCTCCATCATCTTCCATCTTATAAAGTTTTTTCGAGAGTTTTCTTACATTTACACGTTTCCCAACATTACTCACAACAGAATCCTGAGAACACAACACTTCCCGTTGAATGGGTGAATGATCATAAATACGATTAGGAGTTGATTCAGGTATCCTGTAATAAGATTTGGTTGGTGTAACGTTCTCTCTATTATGCTCAAGATGTTCTAGTTCACGTCGCATATCATGTAGTCCATCTAGAATCTGCAGAGTAGAGCCAATTAGAAGTATAACTGTCCCACCTTCCTTGTGGTTGTTCACTTACATACCCACCCGAAGGTTGATATGTCTGAGAATAACCAATAGGTTCCCTTGGAAACTGATCAAAACCAAAAGATTGATTCTGATAATATTCCATGGGTGGTTGGGAATTATAAAAAGATTGAGAATTAAATTGATCACCATTATAATAATATTGTGCCTGATCTTGTGCACCGTATATGTTATTTCCATAAGGAAACATGACGACTCACAAGAATAGAATACATCAGAAAAATAAGAAATCAAAACAACTAACAACCACAATGCTTCTCCCCGGCAGCGGCGCCAAAATTTGATGCGTTGTCGAACCGCAACAAATATAATTCAATTCTTAACCTTCACAATAAATAAAATAATATAGTGGTAAGAACAGATTCGTTCCACAGAGAGGTATGGATTATCAGTTGTATTGAAAACTTAAGAGTAACCAAAGGGGGGGTTGTTTGTGCAATAAAAATAAATTAAAACTAAAGGAAATAATTGTAAAAATAATCAGGAGTGAGAATATTGGTTAAGGTTTCATCTTCAATCAATAACATGCATATGAATAATATTTGGAGTTTCTATTTAATCTCTCATCATCAAAAGCCCTAAAATACATCATCGCGAAAATATCCCGTAATTTCCTAATGTCATCGCACACCATAACGATGAATGTGTGAATACTACGTAGAGAATAACTAAACACATCGAATAATTGAGTTCAACTCTCTAAGAGCATTAATATCTGTGAAATAGGCTAATCAATGCAATGAACTACCAGGAGCAGTTCATTCAACAAAGGTCATTTTCTACATACAATTCCTAAAAGCTATCACCGCAACTGGAATTATATTGTACTACTTGTGAATAAGTTCATCGACGATTTCGTATCTCAAAACCTAATTCTAGTTATATATATGAATATAGACTAATTTAATTTGCAACTTTAAATCAATAAATATCCAATCTTAATGCAATACATCAATCATGCAATCATATGCACAGTAAAATAAGAACGATGATGAAAATAATAATTATAACTCCAAAATCAATCAAGTAGCATGTTTTTGATATCCGACTACATCCCTAACCAACATATAAGTTTTTAGCTAGACATAGTTTTATTGAAATTCATAGAAAATAATAAATTAAAGATGAAAAAGCATAAAAACCCTTGTCGACGGCGCCTCGAGAATCGCACCCAAAAATCCACAGTAGAACCCTAGCTTTTCCTCCGGTGTCAGAACTCTCCTGCCGTGCGTAAAGTCCTCCTGGAACTCGCGTCCACAAACCCCCTCCTTAAACTGTACGTGAAAACCCTTATATATACCGACGGAAACTGAGAACTGAATTAGGAAATTGGCCCTCTTTTTAGGAATTGGGCCTGTTTCTTAGGAATTGGGCCTGTTTTTCAGGAATTAGACCTGTTTTTCAGGTGCCCCTTAACGGTACGCCGAGGTTGGGAATAACCGGGCTGGTGCTTAACAAAGAAGGGCTGCCCCCCAGTAATTCTTCTTTCGCGACACTTTTAACCTTGTATTCTTCTTGTACTCGAGACCGTTGACTCCGAGAGTTACCAAGTAATGAATTGAGTTGTAAATTGCTTCAATTTTATTATTAAACTTCAAAGTACCTGCAAAATAGAAAACAATGTAAAATAAATAATATATGAGGATTTGGCGGACTAAAGTGTACAAATTGGGTACTCTTGAATAGGTGTTTTGAGCACCTATCAATGGGCAACAATGCACTAGATTTTCCATATCTTCTGTGGCCTTTGTGTTAAATTTGTTGTCATGTTTCATTGAATTATCAAATCACTAGAGTCTGCAAATCACCAAACAATAGGTTAGCTATATAAGAGTATCCATGTGATTGACTTCTTAGACAGGGCATAGATATTTTCATAATTATTTTGAGATTCCTTTCCATAATTTTTGAGTTGACAGCCTTAATTTTTTTATTACAAGAGAGGTGGTCTCGGTCAATAGCAACTTCCCAAAAACTTTATGGTATAAGAAGTTTAACCATTGCTATAACTTGCATTCCGTTCCCACTGACCAGTTGTATTCGTAGAATTCTTCTATAACAACATTTGTTCGAAAATGGTAAAGAGGGTATCAAGCAATCAATTGTGTGAGGTTGGAAAGAAAAAGAAGAGAGTTGAAATAATGGAGAAGACTAAACTGGAGAAAGCCAAGGATGCTGTTACGAAACTGGAGAAAGCAAAGATGGATTCAATTGAACCAAGTAACCTACAAGGAGCTAAAGATATTGCTAATAGACTGTCATTAGATGATCTACAGAACTTGATTAATTATGCGAATGACATCCGCGAAGAGGACAAGCAGGTTTCTGATGCAAGGAAGAATTTACGTTGGTCGGAGATATGTGCAGAAGACGACACTGATATAGGTGCTGGAAAAAAATATGTTGATGATTTTACTGCAGATGAACTACAAGAGTTTGTTAACTTTGCAGTTCATCAGTTGGGTATTCTCGAGCTCTGGGAACAAATGGAACAATCATGAGGGATCGAGGGGGTACAACTACTACTAAAATCCAACAATTGCGTTCTTCTATCTTCGCCAAATTCCACACTTTGTTGAGCTCTTTAATGGCAAATTAGTTTCCTGTTTTTTTGTTTCTGATGCTCTTCTGTATCATTGTGCACCTTCTATTCTATGAATGTCTGTCGATCATGTTTGTAATGTTTGTCGACCTTTATTTGCTATTGTGGAGTTCGGAATTTCGTTGCTTCGTAGTATGAATCGCTTTCTTCTCACATATAGGTGGTTTGAATCGGTCCTATATTTTACAGACTACAAAAATCAATTAGAAACTTGAAGTTGTGAGCAAATTCCAGTTAGTGGAAGATGGTAGTAGTCTCTCAAATGCCTCAATCCCAAGTTTCAGCCTTCCTTGAGATTTTCAGACGTTTGGTACACACCTTAAGGTTCATGGAAAGTTGTAGAGGCAATCAGAATCATTGACAGTGTCAAAATGCTGGTATACAATTGGTGTGTGGGGACTGAAATTTTCAAGGGCATTGATCTCAATACAATTTTGAATAACTGGATGCTATAATAACATAGTTGTAATCTGGTTCTACTATAATTGACCAAAGGGTTACAAAAGAAAAAGCGGGAAAAGCCTCTAAAGGACAACATGTCTAGCCCTCAAACAAGAATAAAGTCGAAATTTACTAAGCAAGAAGAGACTAACAGTTAATGAAATAAACACCTAGATCAAATAATCCTTAGTGCTGTGGTGGTGTAGTCCAATCCATGCCGAAGATATCTCTTCCCCACCAAAAATCCTTGATCCAGAAAGGTTCTTCCTGAATTTGAGTGGGTCGTGGCAGCTGCCGCATCATCTGTAACCATAGATTGTGGTTTGAGAAATAAAAGACGTAGTAATTCTTCTTGCTTCCCGGGGGATGATAAAATCGAACTTCAAAATTTTCCGCCGCAAAGTTGTACGTCTGACACATGTGTTGTTTCATCAATGCAGGAGAAATGGTGAAGTCTTCGTCGGTAAATTTCCCGATTAACATTCTACTGAACCGTGCGTGCCATTCGTTTGTTGCATATTCGTGACAGTATGCCATTTCTTTTTTCTAGTTTAGATGTCTGAAAATGCTCTCAATGGAGAAGAAGAGGTCGTCGGTTGGAACGGTTTTGTAATGGGTGTTAGCTTTAATACTAATGTTACTTATGAAGTTCAATTATATCTGACATGAATCGTTTAAGACATGAGAAGACTCTATATATCTGACAGGGAGACATGAGAAGACTCTACAAAACAATTGAGTGTATGGAGAAACGAGTAGTAATGATGAAAGGTTGGGTGATGTGATAACCTTCCCAAATCATGTATTTAATCAAAAGTAATTTGTAAATAAACAAACTTTTTGATATAAGCATCGTTGACATGGAATCATATTTGATTTCATTGATCTGATGTATCTTTTACATTCCATAATTTGTGGTCAAACACCACCGCACCATCATAGTCAACGCATTATTGGAGAATAGATACACATAAATCTAGCATGCTGCAACTCTACATGCATGGGGTGCGGTCTACTAATTAACTTTCTAAAAAAATGTGAAACTATTTTTTAAAGCCCAGTCCTTTGGCATCCCCTAAAACCAAATATTTGTAGCTTAATTTTTTTAAACGCAGACCTTTGGTATTCCCTGAAACTGAAAATCTATCTATGAATCTTTCACCAAAACCAGATACGATCATCGCAAAGCAGGCAAACGACGTCAGTATTTATACCATCATCCTGCCAATTGTCCTTCGGATTTGCGCTTAGTGATTTCTAAAAGGGCAATCTCAGTTTCAAGGTGAGAAAAACTGCCTCATCCATCTACTCTAACTGATATTATGCCACCATATTTGTTCATAAGGCCACAAATAGCTATTAGACATACATGCAAAAACAGTTGAAGGTTTTTGACAATTAAATTAGTTATGGTAGTATGGATTTGCTACTTTATTAGCCCATTTTTTCCTTGGTATGGTAACTGGCGGAATATCTTTTGATTTTTGTTTGGTTTCATGCTTTTGTTACTTCACTTTTGTTAAGAAGCTTCCAAAAATGGTTTCATGATTTTACCATCACAATTTCATGTTTTTTTATTTTTTTTACTAGTCTGAAGCTGCAAGAATCTTATGTTGCTCTTTTTAATTGGCTGCATATGGAAAACGATTTTTATCGCAGCTGAAAGCATTGTACCAATTTGTTGCATGTCGGAAGTTCTTAGAAATCCATTGTTCGAATTGAGACATTTGAACTTCAGTTAATATTCCTGACTGAACACCACACAATTTTGGTACTATTGAATCTTGCAAACTTGCTATGTACAATAGATACGGAGAGTTGGGAACTGTGGATTACATTTTCACATAGCCATGGATGGCGTAACAGATACGAAAAGGATATTGTGACTTTTAATCAGTTGCATGTCGCATTCAATTAAATTTTTAAGCCTTGGACTAATCAGCATGCCGTAAACATCCCCTGTTATTTCACTAATTCAGACAAAAACATAAATTTGTAATCCCCTGTACATTACACAGGATTCTGCAAATTAACCTCATAGTCTTGCATTTGTTGCCTGCAGTAGTTTACGATGGCGGCGACGCTAGTTTGTGACTAGCTATGGGAATTACCACTCTCAGACTAGAAAATTGTAAAGGAGTTTGGTCTTGAGAAGATAGTTCATTTGGCCAAAATAGAGATTCCAGAATCTATTCCTAATTGCCTTGCAGGGTTCTGGAGGAAAGAAATACAGGTGCTCTGAATCATTGATTGTGATTTCTGTCCAGTCCTTGAAGAATTTTTGTCCTTCTTTGATCATAAACTGAAGAATGAAATAGTTATGTCGCCTATTGAACCCCTTATAGCTCCCAGAGATTTAGCCAAGTTCCTCTGTATATCTGAAGATGAAGCCATGGATCTGATAAATGACTCAGAATTAAATGTGCGTTGGATTTGTGAGGACTTGCGTGATCACCATAATCCCATTGTTAGTGGTAGAGCTTTTGTGTTGGCTTTTACCGGACAATTCCTCTTCAGCAACGGTGATGGAATGTGTCCATTGGCAGTTGTGCCCATATTGATTCAAGCTCTCAATGGTCTGTCCATTGTACCACTTGTTATAGGACAACTGCTTGTGTCCCTGGATAAATTTGAAAAAAGGGGTTATCTCACCGGTTGTCCAATGTTATTTACGGTACGTTTTAGTGTCTTATTACCCTCTTTTATTCTCAAATGTTGTATTTTTTCCGCTGCAATTTAAATATTTATTGTAGGTATGGGCACTGGAAGACATGAATTTTCTGGAATTCGACGAGCCCATGCAACCTGGTCTTCTTTCAAATTTTTATGAACGTTACATGCATAGGTACGGCGTGGATGTTGTTATATCTGCCAGAGACGTCGGGAGATGGGAAATTGGAAACATTCTGGCTGCCATAAATGCTGGGCATTGGAAGAGCGGATCAGTTCGTGCAAAGTTCATTGTTTGGAGAATTCCGCACTGGAATTTCGAGCCCCTAATCTGGTCTACTAAAGAAGAAACTATGTCGTGCTTCCATCTCTCAAGAAACTAACTAACTATGTCTCAGCCCTTGTCCTAAGACAGTTTGGTTTTCTCCAGACCCGACCCCCAAGAAGAGGCTTACGGCCAATGTTGCTTCCCTTGTCGCAAGAAGTACTGTAGAGCGTTCAAGATGGCCTAAGCGCCAACGGTAGTCGAGTTGTCTTCCCGGGTAACCTAGCTCCAATCGGCCCTGGTAATAACTACGATGGCGAATATAAAGTATGGTGGGGCATGTAATTGCCTTATACATCCGATGATGAGTATGATACCGATCTATAGATTTCCCCTTCGTTTTTTTTTTTTTTTTGGTACGCACATACTGTCATCATATGTGGAAAACTTTTTGAGTTAAAACTTTGTATCAAAATCTCCACTAACTGCAACTCTATCACGTTTGGATCATTGCAATCCACTGCACGAGTTCTGAACCTCGTCACGTAATCATCTGGATGTTCATTGTTTCGCTGATAAAGTCTTCCCAAATCGGAGAGAGTGAGTTGCTCAGACACGAAGAAGTACTTCTTGAGGAAAACATTAACCATCTGGCTCCAGCTGAGAATGCTGTTAGGAGCTAGATTATTATACCAAGTGTATGCCTTTCCCGTCAGAGATTTCGAGAATTCTTTGAGACATACAGTTTGGCTTCTTTCATGTATTCCCAATGATTCTAGGAAGCGAGATATATGTTCTCGAGCATTCCCAATACCATTATACATCGAGAATGAAGGTGTGACATATCCTTCAGGAAGAGATTCACGTTGAATTTCAATTGGATATGAAGGTTGATGACGATGAAACAAATCTGAATTTTCCACATTCTGAGATTGTAGGAGATTCTGTAAATCTTCACGAGTGACGAAGTTGTGTTGAAAACCCGTGCTTGGTCCACGTGTGGTGTAGACATGAGTATCCTGATCATCAGGGATCATGTGAACTTGAGAGGGACCCGCCCTATTGAGATTGGCAAGGAGCTCTGCACGTGTTAACCCTAGGCTTGTTGGTGGCGTCAACTTCTCTGAGAGAGTCCTCAAACAAGTTAGCAACTCCAGTTGGGTTTTCACCATATTGTTCTGACTTAGGGCTAAATCTTGTTGGGTCTTCATGAGATCCGCTATGCTAGGTGAGCCCTCAGTACTCCTTGTTTCTCCAGTGCGGGGCCCAAAGAGAAAAGCTTCTGTGCGGCTTGAGATAAGAGTGTAAGGGGCTGGAGAGGTGGTAGTAGTGGTGGTCCCCACAATATGAGAGAGGAAGGACGTGATAGCAGGAGGTAGAGATGTGGTGGACCCAGGCTAGACGTCCATAAAGGGTGAGAATGAGGTGGACCCCACATGAGTTGAGGGAGCCACAAAATTAGGGTTTTGAGACGTGATAGGATTCACGTTTTGGATGGTGGGGCCAGTAGAGGTGATGGCGCCACTAACTCTAGGGTTTGTAGCCCCACTCATAACAGATGAAGTTGTGGGACCACTGGTGATACTTGGAGAATTTGTGTTCTCTGAACTCTGCCTCCTAGTTTCAACCATCTTTTCTTACAACCGAGATAATGACCTCAGAGAATTGCTATAATTTATGAATTGCTATAATTTATGTGATGTTGATGATTAAATTGCTAAAAAAGAATGGATATTCAGTTCTCACTAGATATTGAATGCTGAATGAGAAGAGTTAATCAATTATCAATGAGATAGATTGATTATACTTGCACTGAATTGAACTGTTGAACTTGTCTGTTCTTGTTGTATTTCCAAACTGGTCGAGTGACCTATTTATAGCAATAGAATTCCAACTGATCTCGTAAGAAGTGGAAGAAGTGGAAGACTGGGAGTGTGGAGTAAGTGGGACCAGTTGTTAAGAGTCTTGCGCCTAATATTAGGGAAGACTAACAACCCACTTTCTCATCCCCTCTTTTCAGCAACGTTCACACGACTTAGCTTCTTTCCCATTGAGTGATTGAGCCGTTGCAATCACACGTGCCGTAGACCGCCAAACCAAAACCCTAAAGAATATCCCCCCATGTAACTTACTTGATTCTCGTAAGATTTGTTAAGTATTGAATATTTGTTAAGTCAAAGATGACTAAGTGCAAAGTCGTACCAATTACTGGTAAACTCAGGACCTTGCGTAAAAATAGAGATTAAGCGATAAGCTTGTGTATCTCTTTTATGTTTGGTCTAAGGATTGAGCCAGGAAATCGCCATTTAAACCAATGAGAGAAGTCTAAAGATTGAGCTATGCAACCGCCATTTAGACTGAGAGGATTTCATCAACTCTCTGTGGTAATAGTCAAGTAAATACGACTTTTGATTTGCCATAAATATGAGAAATTGGCTTGTGGCATGTAATACACCAATTCTCTGAGTAATGAAGACATATGAATGTCCAAAATAATATAAGTCATATCCATGAGCCATGATTAAGAATTATAGCACTGATTATAGAAGCAAGTCTATAATCAGGAAAACAGACGAGTGATGCTAACACAGCGTAGCCATCATCAAGAATGCATAAGCATTGCCAATCCAAGGCCTAAAGATTATAATAAGCTATGTTACATAGAATAATAATCCTATTAGGAAGTCAAATATAGGATGTAAAAGGATACACTATAACATTACGTTATTTTCAGATTTCTAGACAGCTTGCACGTCGTCCATTTTAAAAATCACCCAGGCCAGCCTATATTCGGTAAAATGCCGAAATTTTAGTATGTTATAGGGAACTCACAGAGGAGAAACTTTCGTGAAGGAAGCACCCCCTAATTATTCACGGATTGGGCTGTAAAAATCGTCCTTCGGGGCAATTCGTAATCTGCCAGATTCCGAATTTGATTAGGAAACTAGAATATTATGGACTCAATAAAGTCCATAATCATCTAGGACTTGGATCAGCGGGATCCATAAGTAGAGGGGAGGCTAAGGAAGGAGATATTTTAGCTCTAGGAAGGCAAGGATAGCCGTGAGCAAGAGAATGACCATGGGCCTCCATGAGTACAAGCTAGGGATAGTCATGAGGCCTCCATAAATCAAGCGAGGGACAGCCATAAGGCCCCCATAAATTAGGCTAAGCATGGCCGTGAGGCCTCCAAGAACTAAGCAAGGGATGGTCGTGAGGCCCCCAAAGGTTAGGCAAGGGATGGGCGCGAGCCCCCAATGATTTAAGCTAGGGCATGACCATAGGCCTCCAAAGATTAAGCAGGGGAACGGCCGCGGGCCTCCAAAGATGAAGGCAAGAGATGGACGTGGGCATCCAAAGAACTAAGGCAGGGATGAACGTAAGCCTCCAAGGGTTAAGGCGGAGATGGATGCAAGGCCCCCAAGAGTTTGGCCAAGGCACGGCCTTGGGCCTCCAAAGTTTGGCCAAGGCATGGCCGTGGGGCTCCAAGAGTTTGGCCAAGGCATAGCCGTGGGGCTCCAAAAGTTTGGCCAAGGCACGGCCTTGGGCCTCCAAAGGTTTGGCCAAGGCATGGCCGTGGGGCTCCAAGGGTATAGCCAAGCTAATGTCGTGAGCCTCCAAAGAGTAGGCTAGGGCATGGTCGTGGGCTGCCCTAGGATGTGGCGTGAACTACTTAGGAGTGATGTGAGCTACTTAGGAGTGGCGTGAGCAATACCAAGGCTAGGAGGGAGATATTCTAGCTTGAGGAAAGCGTGGGATTATCTTAGGGCCAAAATAGGATTGGGCTCGCCTATGGACTTGAGCTAGGCAAGTCAAAAGACGAGACATTTTAGCACAAACAAGGGACGTGAGCAAGGAGGGATGGGATGGCCGTGAGCCACCCATCATAGGCGTGAACTAGGTTGAAGAGCAAAGGGGATGGCGAGTTGGACAAAGTACATACACGAGCATAGGCTAAGGCGCGTGCACATGCACGTGCGCATGCATAAGCTAAAGCGCGTGCGCAGGCACAGGCGCATGCATAGATATTTTTACGTGTAGGCTAAGGATATGGACCATGCTACTAGGCTGGGGTCGTGAGATATCAAAATATGGCTAATGGCAACCAAATATCTTATCCCTATTGTAAAAATAAATTCATACCTTGTCTCGAGCTATTCCAGGATGCCAGAAATAGATGCAAAATTACTCCTGCGACCTCCTCGCCAAAAACCACCATCAACACTAGTATGGATATTGAGCTGGCTATGGACACTCAAGAAAATCTCTAATTGGTAAGTGTCAAATGAAAACTCCAACAGTGGATAGAAATTATCGAACATCTTGACGTTGCTATCTACTAGTAGATCGACACTGACAATGACAAATACAAGCTCGACGTGCCTTTATGATTCCCGAAGACTACATAATCAACAGCGTAGTTTATATCTGAGCAAATGGACACTTGAAGAATTTATCGAATTGCTTTCACGTTGCTATTCAACAGTCATTCGACACTGGCTATGACAAACACAAAGGAGAGTGACAATGTGGTCAGTAGTTGCGAAGGTTGATAGCTCAATCCTTGCCAAGGATCTTGTAAGCAATCCAAACCGTCGTATAAAGGGGGAATACAGACACTACATTCACCCAGACATGTTTATTGTACGACATATTGCCACTTGATTCAAAAATCGTCACATGGCTCCATGAAAAAACCGTCTTAAATGCTCATTTGTGTACTAGTGAAATCAAAAATGTAGAGTTTGAACTTCGAAGTTACGCATTCTGAGTCAACCATATTATGGTTTCGTAACGTACATCTGTTTTGACAGAAACCAAATTAAGGTTTCGTAACCTAAATTTCATTATATGACCAGAACCATATTTAGGTTCCCGGTATCAAGTTTCCATATAGCGAAACCTAAAGCTTGGTTTCTAAATCTAGATTCTGTTTAAACCTTGGTTAAGGTTTCGAAACAAGAAACACATATTAAATTCTTCACAAATGTTTGGTGTCGAACTTGAGAGTCCATGTGGTCGAGAACCGTTTCAGCAT
>JAJJMA010294847.1:0-13900 GCA_023529015.1 Papaver nudicaule
TACATGGATATGATCCTAAGGAGCTTGAGGAGATACAGACCTAATCCCTCTCTCGCCACTTAGGTTACACCCAAAAATTCCAACCCTTACAATGTTTTCCAAGATCGCCTTATATAGGCCGAGCTTGGGTGGTTTACAGCTAATAAGACAAGGGACTCGATCGTGGTGGTGTCAGTCCTTGTCGAGTAAGGCGGTTCCTTCGGCGGTACTCCGAAGACGGCTCTGGGGCTTCGGTCCTTTGGGACGGGGTCCGAAACCCTTTCTTCTGATTCTTCACTCGGCGTCCTCGGTCTCACCTTTCTTTGGTTTGGTCCCGAAGCTTCGCTACTTCTTCCTTTGGCGTGATCTTGCTTCTTGGATCTCTAACACGTGTCCCGAGGGGTTTTACCCTCCACGTGCATAGATTAGGTACTCTTGAATATGTGTTTTGAGCACCTATCACAACTGGAATAGGATGTTTAACATGCATATTTGCAACAAAGTCAGGTGGAAGTGACTTAGAAGTATTGATACCTGATTTGGATCTTGTCTGAATAGTGTGTTGAATCTCAGGTTGTGGCAGATCTTCAACAATAGGTGGTATTGATGAGGATAACTTAGCAGCTGGTTGAACATTTTGTGAAGAAACAGTTGGTGAAGTAGAAAGCTCAAGCACTTCAGAAGACACCTGATCATTAATGACAGGAGCTGAAGGAATAAGAAGCTCAGAAGTAAACTCAGAAGAAATAGAGCTTTCTGCTAAGAAGAAACAAACAAGTCTGCATCTGATATCTTGCCAGTAAGGAGAAACTTAGTCTCATCAAAAATCACATGAGCTGTTGTGTAAACTCTACTGGTAACAGGATCATAGCATCTGTAGCCTTTGTGTTGTAGACTATAGCCAATGAATACACAAGGTGTGGATTTTGGGCTCAGTTTATCCTTCCTGTAAGCTATTAAGTTTGGAAAGCATAAACAGCCAAATACTCTTACGTGAGAATAACCTGGTTTACTTAGAAATATAACCTCATGTGGAGACTTGTTGAAAAAGGAGGGGTACCGAAATACAACCAACTTTTCGTTTGGGCTCGTGACTTTTATGGTTTAAGTTTGGACGATCTCCAAAATCAATATCCAAACTCTAATAACTGGAGTTGTGATCTTGGGGATCAACTCGACAAAGTTGGGACTTTGGAGTAAACTCTACAGTTATTGAATAACGTACTACTTGGTGCTTTAATTATATAATCAGAGATATAATGCGGAAAGTAAAAGCATACAAGACACTAGAGTTTTTTTTAACGAGGAAACTGCCTTGCAGAAAAACCTCGGGACCTCGTACAGATTGAACACCGCCCAGTACAAACTGACTACAAACACTAGCCTACTATAAGACTTCGGTCTGGGATGTAGCAGAGACCAACTCCAGCCCTCTAAGCGAATTGGCTACTGTCTCACTCCTTACGTGTCTAGATCCCCCACAGATCGTCACGCACTTGATTCCCCCAGCTGACGTCCTTTACAGGCCTAGGAGTTGCTTTGACCGATGTCAAAGGCTTGTGTCAGCAATACTGCCTTTGCAACCTAATTGTTGACGTATGGTCTAACTGTCCTCTATCAGTTTACCACACACAAGTTGACTTCCTTCGGATGATTAAATCCAGGTCATACGGAAATCTACTTCACAAATCAGGGCTGACAAGCAAACCGAGTAAGCTATGCCCAATTGTGTCTACCTCAGTTATACACAAAGAATCACTTAAGAAACTTGTATAACTGGAGCCAACTAGGTCTTACAACACCGAGTGCAGCCGTGCGTTGCTACCTTTCAACCTTGTGTGTAACGTATCAGTTATTGAATAGCCGTATAGCAGAAGAGACGGACTATGGAATAGACAAGAACGTGATCAGGTTACCAAGGTTACAGGTTAATCCGATTTCAACCAAATATGGTCTCAATCTCCTACCTGTGCTTCCCAACTCTCAAGAGAAGTCTTTTATAGTCGTAGGGAGTTCCCAGAGGAGCTGCAACCTATAGAGGATGACTATACCACAACAAGCGTTCACCGAAGTGAAAAGAGTTTGCGTTACCTTCCCTAAGGACCTTCACGTATGCTTGATGCTTGCGGTATTTGTCCGTAGACACCTCTATTTATAGCATTCAATAAGATAGGTTGCTTTGGAATAAAGCAATCAATTACTTGTCCCACAAGTTAAGGAAACCCTAAACTTGATAACCAAGTAATATAGATTAATCTCAATTGGAATTCTTTTTATCATTTATCTGCCAAGTGTTTTGTTAGCTAAAAAACACTTCAAGATAGAATCCAACAGACCAGAGATAATCTTATCTTATTTACTCATTGAGGATCGTTAGATGGACCACAAAAGATATTTATGTGATATACAAGTCCACCTAAGAGATAAAGGAGTTTAAAGTTTGACCCAAGTGAAATTCTGAAAGAATATCCACTAAATCCGACACCAGCAAAGTAACCGACATTGGGTTCGCGTCCTAGTTCGCGAAATGTTCAGTCACTTTGGAACTCAGAAGAAATCCGAGTTTCTGGTTTGCGAACCGGTTCGTGAACCGTGCGCCTATCAGATTTCGTCAAATCTGGATTCCGCTGGAAGTTCTGGGCTGACCCAGGACTTAGATGTGTGTACGTCCTCAGCTGTAATCCATGGACTCTTTGCTCAAGAGTTCTCCTTTAGATTCATCCATATCCAACTAACGATTTGCAAGCAAACCATTGTAATGGACACATGGCACCGAATCTATCTCATTCATTCTTGTACTCCCAGTATTTGCGGGAACAAACACTGGTCATGACACAAGGCCACGTTAGACAAGAATACGATCTCAATCGCTATTATCACTACTAAAGTAGTCGACTATATTTCGAAAGAATAGAGAAAGTAGAATAGAAGAATTTCCATAAAGTCATAACTCCTACTAACCTTTTGTCGATGAAGAATAATTGATGTCTTCTTTGTCTTCACAGTCTTCGTGTTCAAGGTCTCTACTACTTTGTCTATATCCCAATTCCGAAATCTAAACTCTAGTAGGCTAAATCAAGAATTGAGTTTTGACATCTAAAACTGACAACTAGCTTGACATACCAATGCTAGTGGGTTTGACCGGACAATGTCCTAATAATCTCCCCCTTTGTCAATTTTAGTGACAAAACCAATTTACATATGGATTCAAATAATATATAATGAAGTACTAACCAAATGTATCTCTTGATTTCTTGAATTCTTCAACTTCTGACTTCTCCCTTGAGTCTTGATGTGTTCATTAAACTCTTGTTGATGAATCCGTAGTCAGCAGCTACAACATATCCAGCTCAAACAACCATAAAGGTACGCTTAAGCTTACGTGGGTTAGTATGCTCATCCCACATGTTGTTTGTGCGTAAGAGTAAGAATCTGAGCAAACTTTAAAGTTCGTGTATCAAAACTTGTAAAGTGATTCTACTCATTCTTGATACGAAGCTTCTTCTCAGCTTTAATTACTCCCCCTTACTTGATACTTTGTGAAAGGCACAACAAGTAAGCACATGATGTTCTCCCCCTATGGTTATGCACCTTAATGCACCACAAGAACAAGAACCATATGTATTCTCCCCCTATTTGTCACAAAAATATGACAAAGTAGTTCGAGACTAGGGTTTCATACACCTATGATAACATGTGAAGCTAAGTACTCGCATATCAAGTTCAAAGATGGTATACTTAGGCAATCTGAACAAAAAGATTCATGAGTTCTCACCTTATGGAGAAATATAGATACAACTTTCTCCCAATATTCCACATCTACGCTCCCCAAAAAGATTTGTTATTAAGCGCAAGTTCAAGATAAGAACTCTCCCCCGTGTGGTGTCATTCATTAAAGAACAACTGACAAAGACGAGCATGGACAAAAACAATTAAATGTTATCCAGTTGTGCTTTGTTAATAATCTCTTTTCTTAGTCATTTTCTAAGAAATAAGAGTATGATCACAAAAGGTCTTCTCTTCTTAGAACAAGAAGGTAATAAAACTTTTGTGCTATCTATGACTTTGATATAATCATCACTATAATAGCAATGAATAAAGTCATGTTGGCAATACCCACAGCATGATCAAAAAGATCACGTATTGCCCTCTAAGATACAAAACTTGTGTTAACAAAGATTGATTTATTCTTAGAGTAAAGGCTTAACTTTTTCACATGGAGTTTCACCAATAAGTGTCAATAAAGTTTTCCTTGGAACAAAGATCACGTTGGACTGCATAAGATATTCTCTTAAGATCGAATCTACGTATTTATGATTTCCAGGAGTCATCTGTTAAACCCACATGAAGAATCCCGAAATCCTCCGACTGAATTCCGACCCAATGCATCGAATCTGAGGTACGCGTACAGATTGATGTTGTGGAACTCAGGAGTTTTCTGTTTGTGAACGGTTCGGGAACCATCCTTTTACAGATTTGGGGTTTAACTGGGACCCTATAACCGTTGTACACCAAGAAGGTATACTAACATAACAAGAATGTCATGTCGGTAGGATTCACTCTTTGTTTAAAACAAAAGTCATAGACTTTGTTTGCAACTTGTATATTTAAGAACTCTTAAAACCAAGTTGAGTTAGAGAAACATGAAAGATACATATTCATATTCAAGGATTTGACAACCTTTAAACAAATGAATATTAACTTGATCAATGTTAACATACCTTTATGTAATCTCCAACCGGGTCTGTGCCCTATTCTTTATGCTTTACCTCACCCGTATCAATTGAAAGGGCACTACATGGTGAGGTCGCACAAACACAATCAAGTTGTGTTAGAGTGAACAATTTCTTGTTCACCTTTGGTAGTCAAAACAAGAACTCCTACATCACTGGGTTTTTCACCAGAAGTAGTCTTTGGCTTAGAGTTTTTTGCCTTACCCTTTTTCCTGTTTTTCCTCTGTAACCCAAGCATTTCATGTTGTGATTTAACCATACCAAATATTTGTTGGTAAAAGGACACACTATTTTTCATGAATTCTCTTAGGGTAGCCTCACTAGGGTGGTCATTCCCTTTGGCATTTATTGCTCTATCAATATTATGAGCAATATGATCTTTCTTCCCATCTTTCTCATCAAGGTTACTTGAGAGAGAATTGGATTGACTATCCTTTTGCAGGTTAGTTGATCTCCAATTGGGAACATTAGATCTAGTCTTTGCTTGTACAAAGTTGTTTTTTTTTTCTCTAATTATGACGATTACGAGAGGACTTTGTAGAGCGTTTATAGGCAAAACTTGGCTTGTCATAATTCTGTTTCTTATGCCTAAAGGTTGGACGTTCACAACCTGGATCATTAGAAGATGCTCCGTTGTTGTTAGGTTTGATGTGAATTTCCAAAACAACAGGAATAATCGAGCCATTGGCTTTCTCATTCCTTTTACGGAATCTGCAGCTTCTAGCCAAGTGACCTTTACCACCACAATAAAGGCAATTTTTGGTAACAAAAGGAGTGGGATGCTTGTTGTTACCTGGACGAGCGTGTGGAGCTTGATAAATCTTGCTCTTCTTCTCGTTGACTGGCTGTAGAGGTATATCACCTTGGGGATCAGTGGTAGCCTTAGGTTGAGAAGAATACTTAGCCTTGACAAATTTCACCTCTTTGTTATTACTTGGAGCGTCTATTCCTTTATAGCCCAAACCTCGTGTGTCACGATGATTTTTACTCACTCCTAACATTGAGGTTAATTTGTCAGAGCTATTGTTCAACTCTTTCAACGTCTTGATTTCGGCAAGAGCATTATCCAGATTAGCTTCTGAGCTATTATTCAACTCTTTTAATGTCTTGATTTCAACAAGAGCATTAGCCAAATCAGTTTCCAGACGTTTTTCCATAGTGAGAAAAGTGTTTTCTTTTTCTTCGAAACACTTTTGTTGAGTGACTATCTTAGCATCAGATGCAATAAGCTTTTCATCCAACTCACAGAGACTATGATGAAGATTTGCCCTTTCCAGTTCTTTCGAACATAACTCTTTGTCAAGAGATTTTACTTTACTATTGACAATATCAAAGCCTATATAAAGACCTTGATAGCACCTTTTTAAATTCTTGTTATCTCGAGAGAGCTAAGATAGAATTTCAAGGAGCATAGAGTTGGGTGTGCTCTTCATAGAAGGAGTTAAAACCTTAACGATAGCTGAAACATCCTTTTCTACTTCTCTCTCCAAGTCTGAATCGGGATCATCATCATCCATATGCATATTTTTTGGAGGAAAGATTCCCAATTTTCAGACTCTACTTTATTAACAGGAGTATCCTGTCTAGTAGATCCAATCAGGGCTTGTTCAGTCCTTGATTGTGAAGAAGAAGTATCGTTAAGATTTAGTTCAATACTGTTGACGCGGTCCACTTCTGCATGCATAACAAAAGTGTTTCCGGATAGTACGTTACAAGCGTTTATGCTTAGTACCATTACTCACAAGCCACGATAAACACAGACAGTTACGTCTTTTATATGTTCACCGGCTCTGATACCAATTGAAAAAGGAGGGGTACCGAAATACAACCAACTTTTCGTTTGGGCTCGTGAGTCTTATGGTTTAAGTTTGGACGATCTCAAAGATCAATATCCAAACTCTAATAACTGGAGTTGTGATCTTGGGGATCAACTCGACAAAGTTGGGACTTTGGAGTAAACTCTACAGTTATTGAATAACGTACTACTTGGTGCTTTAATTATATAATCAGAGATATAATGCGGAAAGTAAAAGCACACAAGACACCAGAGATTTTTTTAACGAGGAAAATGCCTTGCAGAAAAACCTCGGGACCTCGTCCAGATTGAACACCGCCCAGTACAAACTGACTACAAACACTAGTCTACTATAAGACTTCGGTCTGGGATGTAGCAGAGACCAACTCCATCCCTCCAAGCGAATTGGCTACTGTCGCACTCCTTACGTCTCTAGATCCCCCACAGATCGTCACGCACTTGATTCCCCCAGCTGACGTCCTTTACAGGCCTAGGAGTTGCTTTGACCGATGTCAAAGGCTTGTGTCAGCAATACTGCCTTTGCAACCTAATTGTTGACGTATGGTCTAACTGTCCTCTATCAGTTTACCACACACAAGTTGACTTCCTTCGGATGATTAAATCCAGGTCATACATAAATCTACTTCACAAATCAGGGCTGACAAGCAAACCGAGTAAGCTATGCCCAATTTGTCTCTACCTCAGTTATACACAAAGAATCACTTAAGAAACTTGTATAACTGGAGATAACTAGGTCTTACAACACCGAGTGCAGCCGTGCGTTGCTACCTTTCAACCTTGTGTGTAACGTATCAGTTCTTTAATAGCCGTATAGCAGAAGAGACGGACTATGGAATAGACAAGAACGTGATCAGGTTACCAAGGTTACAGGTTAATCCGATTTCAACGAAATATGGTCTCAATCTCCTACCTGTGCTTCCCAACTCTCAAGAGAAGTCTTTTATAGTCGTAGGGAGTTCTCAGAGGAGCTGAAACCTATAGAGGATGACTATACCACAACAAGTGTTCACCGAAGTGAAAAGAGTTTACGTTACCTTCCCTAAGGACCTTCACGTATGCTTGATGCTTGCGGTATTTGTCCGTAGACACCTCTATTTATAGCATTCAATAAGATAGGTTGCTTTGGAATAAAGCAATCAATTACTTGTCCCACCAGTTAAGGAAACCCTAAACTTGATAACCAAGTAATAGAGATTAATCTCAATTGGAATTCTTTTTATCATTTATCTGCTAAGTGTTTTGTTAGCTCAAAAACACTTCAAGATAGAATCCAACAGACCAGAGATAATCTTATCTTATTGACTCATTGAGGATCGTTAGATGGACCACAAAAGATATTTATGTGATATACAAGTCCACGTAAGAGATAAAGGAGTTTAGAGTTTGACCCAAGTGAAATTCTGAAAGAATCTCCACTAAATCCGACACCAGCAAAGTAACCGACATTGGGTTCACGTCCTAGTTCGCGAAATGTTCAGTCACTTTGGAACTCAGAAGAAATCCGAGTTTCTGGTTTGCGAACCGGTTCGTGAACCGTGCGCCTGTCAGATTTCGTCAAATCTGGATTCCGCTGGAAGTTCTGGGCTGACCCAGGACTTAGACGTGTGTACGTCCTCAGCTGTAATCCATGGAATCTTTGCTCAAGAGCACTCCTTTAGATTCATCCATATCCAACTAACGATTTGCAAGCAAACCATTGTAATGGACACATGGCACCGAATCTATCTCATTCATTCTTGTATTCACATTATTTGTGGGAACAAACACTGGTCATGACACAAGGCCACGTTAGACAAGAATACGATCTCAATCGCTATTATCACTACTAAAGTAGTCGACTATATTTCGAAAGAATAGAGAAAGTAGAATAGAAGAATTTCCATAAAGTCATAACTTCTACTAACCTTTTGTCGATGAAGAATAATTGATGTCTTCTTTGTCTTCACAGTCTTCGTCTTCAAGGTCTCTACTACTTTGTCTATATCCCAATTCCGAAATCTAAACTCTAGTAGGCTAAATCAAGAATTGAGTTTTGACATCTAAAACTGACAACTAGCTTGACATACCAACGCTAGTGGGTTTGACCGGACAATGTCCTAACACTTGTAACCAATGACTTTACTTGGTAGTCTATTGATTAGATATACTGCTGTCATAAAAGACTCAAGCCATAACTTCTTTGGCAGGGAAGCATTGAAGGCAAGAGTATTACCAATTTCTGTAATCATTCTGTGTTTTCTTTCAGCAGCCCCATTTTGCTGATGTAGAAAAGGACAAGAAATTCTAACTGCAATACCAGAATTATCAAGATACTCTCTCATTGGACCTTTTGTTAACTCAAATGCACCATCACATTGAAAAACCTTGATCTTTACATTAAGCTGATTTTCCATTAAAGTTTTGAATAAAGTAAAACAATGGACACTTTCAGATTTATGCTTCATAGGATAAATCCAGTTGTACTTACTAAAATCATCAACAAACATGATATAATATCTATACCCAAGGTTAGAGGATATTGGTGTTGGACCCCAAATATCACAATGAACCATAGCTAAAGGGGTATGTGACACGGAATTGGAAATTGGAAAAGGTAAACACTTGCTTTTACCTAATTGACAAAAAGAGCAAACATACTCAAAAGTAGTAGATGACAGCTTGATATCAACAGCATGATCTAGCTTCAACACAACCTTTTTAGCTGGGTGACTCAATCTGTGATGCCATACTTGAGAAGAAGCCACAATAGAGATAAGTGCAGAATTCAGAGCAATTGTAGAGATAAGTGCAGAATGAGGAGCAGCAGCAGAATTGATTTGTGACAAGGAGTGTGGTAATACTGGATACATGCCGTCTTTCATAAATCCTTTAGCCAAAATTTTGTGAGTCTTCAAACACTTTACGAGATACCCCCATGGAAAGAATTCAAAAGAGCAATTATTCTCAAGAGTAAATTTGGCAATGGAGGGTTAGCCAAATATCTGCACAGGAAGAGGGTCAACTCGGGTCAACTCAGAGAGGCGATTTTGGTCAAGCATTTATTTCTCTTTGAATTTTGTCAGATCTATTCAGTTTTTCTTCGATTGTTCTTAAATCGACTTCATTTAATTCTAGTTGTCATAATTCCTCTCTTGTTTTTTCATGATTGGTGATTTATTTCACTGATTTTCTTTCTGTGTCTGTCGGAATTTCCATTTATGTTGACCTAAAAATTTCTAGGTTTTTCAAAAATGAGTTCCGAATTTGAAACTCCTATTGGAGATGTTAATTTGAGTGGGTATCCTAGAGTTCCTATCATAGATGAAGAATTAGAGGAAAGTATTGATGAGTGGAAATTTAGTTTACTTGGGCGTTTGGATTTTGTTAAACTAAAGTTGGGAAAAGTTGAAGCTGAATTGAAGAAGCAATGGAAACTCTCTGGTGATGTTCAATTAATCCCTCTTGGTAAAGGTTTTTTCATTATTCAGTTATACAATGATTGTGACAAGCAGCATGTATGGAATGGTTTTTGGTCTGTTGATGGTCAATTTAAAGGTTAAAGAGTGGGAGCATGATTTCAAGCCTGAGAATCATAAGTCTAATACTGCTTTTGTACTTGGGTAAAATTTCCTGGTTTGGCTATTGAATACTGGAAGGAAAAGATTATTAAGACTATTGCAGGGGCTCTAGGGAGAGCAGTTAAAGTGGATGATACAACTTTGACAAAGAAGATTGGTTACTATGCTAGTGTCCTGGTTGAGATTGATATGACATTGCCTGTGCCAGAAAAAAAATTTGTTCAAAACAAATTTGGAGGTTTTCTTCAAGATGTAGTTATTGTTAAAAAGCCCGAGTTCTGCAGTTTCTGCTCCACAGTAGGCCATATAGAAGAGAGGTGTAGAATCAAGCATAGGGATTCTAAGGGTGATTCTGTTGGAGTGACTACTACTAAATATGTGCCTAAGAGAATGAATAAAAATAAAGATAAAGAAGTGGAAGGGCCTTTTGACCTTTGTACTGATGGAGGTAATCAACTATCTACTTATGTTGTAGATTCAGTATATGTTGGTGAGAAAGTTAATGCAGATTTGGGATCAGAAGGAGATATGGTTGCTGCTGGAATTTTGTCTTCCTTTGGGGAAAGTTCCTCTGGGAGGTTTCATGTTTTTCAGGAGATGAAGGAAGAAGTGTTTAATTCTCATGATGCTTTCCCTACTTTAGAAGTTCCTCAAATTTTATCAGCTAATGCAGGTGCTCCTGCCATTACTAATAAAGTGCATATTGTTCCTCCAAATGAGTCCCCAGTTGGTTATGAAGAAGGAGAAATTGTGATTAATAATGTCCCTATTGGCTCTGATTTGGATAAGGAGGTTGGTGAGGTGGAAGTTAATTCAACTACTCTACCAGGTACTAAAGGGATACGTTTGATTACTACAAGACCTCAAACTAATAAGAAGAAAAATATTAGTAAGAATGTTAGTGTTCTGAGGAGTAGTCCTTCTACTTCTCAACCAAAAATAAAAAGATGAGGGTTGTTTTCTGGAATGTCAGAGGCTTAAGGAGAACTAAAGCCAAAGACAAAATAAGAAGTTTAGTAATGAATTTTTGTCCTGCTGTTATGATTTTAGATGAACCTAAAGTAAGTATATCTTCTAATTTTGTTAAACAATTAAGACTTTCTGGTATGAATAATATGATAGTTCATAATTCAGATGAACTCAGAAAACGTAATATTTGGATTTTGTGGAATTCTTCTATCAGTACTCCACAAGTAATTTCAATCTCAAGACAGGCAATTACTATTGAAGTAGGTGGTTCTCTGATAACAGGTGTTCATGCAGATTGCTTAACAGTTAATAGAAGAGAATTATAGGAAGAGTTAGTTGAAGTAAGTTTATTAAACAAACCATGGCTAGTGATTGGTGATTTTAATATTTTTTTAAGCATGGATGAAAAATTTGGGGGATTGAAGCCTTTAACAATTTCTATGCTTGAATTTAGTGATTGTCTGAGTTCTTGTGGATTGTTTCAAGCTGCTAAAACAGGCATTGAGTTCTCATGGTGTAATAATAGGTGTGGGAAGAAGAGAATTCTCTGTAACTTGGACAGAGCTGTAGTTAATGAAAAATGGATTAAGTTATATCCTAGTTGGAGGTATAAGGTTGGTTCCAAGGGTTTATCTGATCATAATATTTTATTTGGTTCCAATGCTGATATTCCTAAGCCTAAAAATGTTCCTTTCAGGGCCTTAAAAGTATGGTTGAATCATCCAGGGTTTTTAGAGCTGGTTCAGAATTCTTGGAGTGAAGAATTGTTTGGTAATGATGCTTTTATTTTTCTGGCTAAACTACAGAGATTTAAGATTGCAGTTAAACAGTGGAATTGGCAGATTTTTGGTGATGTTAAAAAGAAGTTATTATTAGCAGAAGAGGAAGTAATGAAAATAATTTTAGAATCTGATAGATTTCCTGAAGATAATACCTTGTTAACTAAGTTCAATATGGCTAAAAGAAATCATGAAGTGTTAATTCAGCAGAATAAAGAAATTTTACAGGCCAAGGCTAGAGTTAAATGGATGAAAGAAGGAACATCTAATTCAAGATTTTTCCATACTTCCTTGAGGATTAGGCAAGCACAATCTGCTATTAATGAGCTTGAGAATTCTTCTGGGGAGTTAGTGACAGATCAAGTTCAAATTGCTAAGGTTTTGGTTGATTATTATGAAGAAAAATTTAAATTTCAAGAGGTTTTCTTCAATGACAGAGTTTTTTCTACAGTGCCCCATGTTATTCAATTATGTGATAATGAATTGTTGTGTAGTATTCCTTCCAGTGATGAAATAAAGAAAGTTGTTTATGATATGGATCCTGATAGTGCTCCTGGACCAGATGGTTTTGCAGAGTGGTTTTACAGAGCCACTTGGGATATTATAGGAGGTGATTTTGTCAGAGCAATACAATACTGTTGGAGGAAAAAGTTCATCCCAAAAGGTATGAATTCCAATTTTTTGAAGCTTCTACCTAAGGTTGTAAATGCAAAGAATGCAAAGCTTTATAGGCCAATTGGTCTTATGAATTTCTGTTTCAAAGTGTTGACTAAAATAATAACCTCAAGGCTTGGAAATATTATTGGGAAGGTTATCTCTCCTCAACAATGTGGTTTTATCAAAGGCAGAAACATACAACAACAGATTGTTCTTGCTTCTGAGTTGATTAATGAGTTAGATGTTAAGAGGAGAGGTGGGATGTAGGACTTAAGATTGACATATCACAGGCATATGATTCCTTAAGCTGGGAATTTTTATTTCAGGTCATGAGATGTCTTGGGTTTCTGAAAATTTTATTGAATGGATACATATTCTTTTAAAATCAGCCAGAATCTCAGTTTTAGTTAATGGAGGACCTGAAGGCTATTTTTCTGTTGGTAGAGGTTTAAGGCAGGGAGATCCTTTGTCTCCTTTGCTTTTTGTCATTGCTGAAGATAGCCTTAGTAGATTACTTACATATTCAGTTCACTTTGGTTTCTTAAAACCAATGGTGATTAGGCATGGTATTTGTCCTTCTCATGTTTTATTTGCAGATTATATCTTTTTGTTCTGCAATGGGGATATAAGAAATGTTCAGAAGTTGCTGAAGATTCTACAAGAATATCAACTAGCCTCTGGTCAAATTATTAGTGCAGAAAAGAGTAAATGTTTTGTTGGAGGAACAAGTGAGGAAAGGAAACAGCTTATTTCAGAACTCTGTGGTATGCCTCTTTCTTCTTTTCCTGACAAATATCTTGGTGTTCAGTTGATTCCTGGTAAAATCAAAACTAGTGCTGTATGGGGAGTTGTTGAAATTATGCAGAGGAAGCTAGCTGGGTGGAAAGGCAGAATGTTATCATTTCAGGAAAGATTAATATTAGTTAAACATGTTCTGTGTTCTGTTCCAGTATATAATATGTCAGTTTATAAGTGGCCAAGGAAGTTTTATTAGAATGTGAAAGGATAATTAGAAATTTTCTCTGGTCTGGTGATCCTGCAGTAAAGAAGGAAGTCACTCTAAATTGGGATTCTGTTTGTTCTCCTGTTGAATAGGGTGGTTTAGGGCTAAGGAAGTTGGAAGTTATAAACAAATCTTTATTGATGAAGTTATTTTGGAAAATGCAGAATGACACAGATGAATGGGCTAAGTTTTTTCAGGCAAAATTTCAGGATAGATTAGGTGAATGGATTATGTATTATAAAAAATCATCCATTTGGCCAGGTATTAAATGGGTAATGCATGATGTCCAGCAGGGGTCTAGATGGTTGGTTGGTAATGGGATGCTGATTTCTGTATGGAATGATGTGTGGATTAAGGACTTATCTTTAAAAGAATTATTCCCTGAAAATAGATTTATGTTGCACCAT
>JAJJMA010294878.1:0-26710 GCA_023529015.1 Papaver nudicaule
GAGACGCTCTCAGTTGTAATCCACTGGACTCTTGCTCAAGAGTACTCCTTTAGATTGACCCATATCCAACAAGTGATTTGCAAGCAAACCATTGCAATGGACAAATGGTATCGAATCTATCTCATGCATTCTTGTAACCATAGTATTTGCGGGAACAAACACTAGTCATGACACATGGTCATGTTGCCAAGAATACGATCTCAGTCACTATTATAACACTACAAAATTAGTCGATTATTTCGAAAGATAGAGAAAGTAGAATAGGAGAATTTCCATAAAAGTCATAACTCCTACTAACCTTTTGTCGATGAAGAATAATTGATGTCTTCTTTGTCTTCACAGTCTTCGTCTTCAAGGTCTCTACTACTTAGTCTATATCCCAATTCCGAAATCTAAATTCTAGTAGGCTAAATCAAGAATTGTGTTTTGACATCTAAAACTGACAACTAGCTTGACATACCAACGCTAGTGGGTTTGACCGGACAATGCCCTAACACAAATTATCTAATTTGTTCCTGAGTACAAGGTTATCTTCTCTTAGCCGTTGAGTTTCAACGTCATGAAGATACATTATTTTAGAAAGAGAATATCTTTCAAAGTTATGAATACGAGACTCGAGGTTTGACAATTCAAGCATGAATCATTCCCTGTCTGCTTTATGATCAATCCGTTCTTTTTAAAGATCTTTTTGAAGCATATTTATCTTTTCTGTCAAGAGACAGATTTACTTATCTTTATTGATATCATCATGTTGAGCACTTAATGATAAGCAAGATGAATGCATACAGAGATCCTTATGCAAAGGTGAGAGCCCCAAGCGTTCCTCTTCTGGACAGTCTAGGGTAGCATTGAAGGCTTTCAGTTTATCACAGTAATCTTTGTTAGGGCAATCAGGAGAGATATGTCCATAACCTAGACATTTAAAGCACTGTGGTAAATCCTCTGTATTTTTCCAATTCTGTTTTTTTGTTGTGAGAAGAAAAAGTATGTGGGTTCTTTTTCTTTCTTAATAATCGAGAGACAAGAGAAAGTAGTTTTCGTTCCTCATCATCACTCAATTCAGAATCGGTATTTTTATCAAGAGGTGTCTCAGGGGTCTGAGCCTTCAGGGATATGATTTTACTTTGATGCTCATAATCAAAGATTTTTAGTTTAGAAACCAAATCGCCTCTTGATATATCATATCCATGTTTTTCTTGGATGACATGTTTTTTTGAATCATATATGGGAGGAAGGGACCTTAGAATTTTTCGTACAATATCTCTTTCCTCGATAGTTTTCCCTAAGGATAGAGAGGCGTTCACGATTTCAGAGAGCTTGTGCTCAAATTCTGTAAAGGTATCTTCATCAGACATTTGGAGATTTTCCCAGTCAGACATGAGATTTTGAAGTCTTGCTTCTTTCTCCGCAATATTACCTTCGTATACTGTTTTCAAAATATCCCAAGCATCTTTAGAGAATTCACATGTTTCCACGTGATGATGCAAATCGGGAGTTATGGCGTGAATGATGGCATTAAGCACATCAGCTTCAAGTTTAGCTTTGACTCTGTCGTTTTTGGTCATACTCGCCTGGTTTCTTATTGCGAGTAATAGCAGCATCACCTTCTCCAATGGTAAGAGTAGGGGTGTGTATCCATCAATCACATAGACCTAATTGTCAAAGTCTCGGGATTGTAAAAACAACCGCATAGCTGATTTCCACCATATATAATTTGTGCCATCAAAGACTGGTGGAACATGTACATTCGCAGAATGTTTATTCATAGTTCACGAAAGCGTCAAACACAGACAGTTACGTCTTTTGCAAGGTGTTTGCCGGCTCTGATACCAACTGAAAAAGCGGGGATACCGAGATACACCACCAACTTTTTGTTTTTGTGAACCTAGTTGATTATGGTTGTTTGAACGATCTCACAAATCAATATTCAAACAACAACCTGAGTATAGTTCAGAGAACCGAACCCTAACAAGAACGTAGTTCTTGTAGATCTCAATATAGAGATGGATTCACTCAAAGGTTATGAATCAACAAACTTGCAATTACTTCTATTATATAGATCAGAGACAATATAATGCGGAAGGGAAAAGTAATGCAAGACACCATAATTTTGTTAATGAGGAAACTACAAACCTAGCAGAAAAACCCCAGGACCTCGTCCAGATGTGAACACCCTTAGTATGAACAGTATACAGACGCTAGCCTACTCTCATACTTCGGATTGGACTGTATCGAGACTGAATTCACCCTACAAGCAATTCAACTACCAATGTGCTCCTATGTCTCTTGGCTCCCGCAGTGGCCTACGTACTTGATTCCCCTAGCTGACGTCCTTTACAGGCCTAGGAGTTGCTCCACTTCCCTTCGTGAAGACTAGCGCTACCCTGCCTCTAACAAGACGCCTAAAAGTATCCAAGTAATTAAACAAGAATACGATTGTGATTTCCTTTAACTTAGAGTCAAGGTTAATGGAAATCGATATGTTGAATAGGGCTTATTGATCTAGCCTAAACAACTTTACCTCCGAACGCGAGACGAACTTAGTATGAAACCTAGTTCTTGATTTGCGTTTGGGAACTTCTAGGGTTTACGATACAAGATCTTCCTTATGAAGTTTCTATCAAATCTTGGTCGTGATAAGATTGAAAGAATTCAATCGACCCAAGATACAGGATGAAATTTTACTTCGGACCTGTGCTTCATGATCCTCAAGTGAAGTCTTTCAATAGTCGTAGTCCTAAAAGGACTTCGAGATGACGACCAACCTTTATGCAAGGATACACAGATGTGTAGAGGATTGAGATTGTATCTTGCAGAAGGTCATCTATTTATAGTGATCACCAAGGGAGGCTTTGCTTAAAGTTTAAGCAACCTTGAGTAGGACTCAAGCAAGTTCTGAAATTAGGAAAGTCCATAGCTTGAATACCCATTCTCAATCTTCTAAGAACTTTGGACTAAGCCAAAAGTTAAAGAAGACTCAACCTTGTTTGAAGGTTCACGACTTCTGGACCAATGCTTGTTTGGACATCGCTTTGCGACTTCTGGTCCAAATACTTAGTTTGAACATCGCTTGGATTAAGTTGTTGAATTCCATGGGCCAAGTCACGACAAGTCCGAGAACTAATCATGTCTAGACCGAAAACTTCAAGATATGGAAGTTGGAAGTTTTCGCATGGCTTATATGAACGCGTTCATAGAGCTGTCCTTAGAGTTCAGGAGAATTCAGGAGAATTATTGAACTTGTATGTACGCGTTCGTGAACGCGTTCATACAGACTTAGCTCGTTCTCTGAAATCGCAAAGTCAATATATGTACGCGTTCATGAACGCGTTCACCGTTGGGGTTATTTCAAGTGATAACTCAACATACTCTACCTATACAAATTATCACAAGTGTGACAAATGCAAAGGCGAAAATCCTAGAATACCTTCGGATCATATAAACAACATCATAGACTATTGGTATGATAGAAATGGTAAAAACGATACGGAAAGGAAATACCTTTATAACCTTCAGCGAAGACGTTATGATTTATCAAGTAGTAATCTTCGGTCTTCGTTTTCATCAGTCTTCGTCTCGATTACCTAGAACTATCCTAGTACGAGTTGTAGAGTAAACTTATCAAGGATTGTGTTTTTGTCTCATAAACTTGACAACTGACTTGAGATAGCAACATCAGTGGGTTCAACCGAGCTATGCTCTAACAACTCTCTACAGGCGACTCCAGCAGTTGGGGTATTACTGGCCCACCATTAAGGCTCAATCTAGAGAAATACAAGGGTCCTGCTGTAAGTATTGAAAATGCCTTTACCCATCATGATCGTTCTAGAAGTGAAGCCGTGTAAGAATATTACATCAGAGGTGTAGAACATCAACAGCGGTATCTCTCAGCGGATGGACTAGAGGAATAGATAGGCGTCTGATTAAAGAGAGTTACCTCAACGCATCCTATAAGAAGAATGGAAAAACACTACAGGCAGAGCGGAAAGGGGCACGTCACCGACAAAAGCTGAGAATATGGATGAGCATTTAATGAAGGTCAGAACGGTAGGACTGTCAGAGTTGACTCATTGACTCAGTGGGAAATGAGTCATTGTTCTTATCCAATTCGAGATCAGAGACGCTGAAGTATAAGAGGAGGACGGCGGTATCAAGACTGGCGAGTGAAGACAAGTGTTGTCAGAGCCATATTTGTTTGTATTAGCTGTAGCGCCTATATAAGGCCATGTATCTCAACTGAGAAAAGGGTTGGAAAAGTGAACTCTAGGGTTGATCTATAGAGAGATAAAGAAATCCATTCTTACTCTCCATAGCTCAGAGACTAGTGAAGAACTTGATATTTGTAGAGTGATTATCATTGTCAAGGTGAGGAATAACACAAAACATGAGTTAATAAGATATACTTGAGAGTATTTGCTTTGTTTGTTAGTATCTCTCCTTATATGATTCATTTTACTTAATATGTCATTAGTTCTTGTTATACTTGCCTCTGAACTTTCTTATGATTGTTGTACTCCAAAGTATTTGTGTTATGGTGCATCTCATATTAGCTACAAATCAATGGGTGTATTGGTAAAATCTACCCTTTGGGGATTTTACCAATTACATTTTGGCGCTAGATAAGGTCTGGACCTGTTTTTTTTTTTTTTTTTTTTAAAAATTTTCTTCATAGATTATCAAAACTTGCATCTTTTATTACCTTGACGGCGTTATTAATCACACACATGCTGTTTTCATAAGTTTTTCAGTTGATGTACCATGAAAAATATCAAAGTTTCCCTTTTTAAGACATGTTCTAATCATCTTAAAGCTTTTTCCTTACGCTCAGCATAGTGTAGTTGTCTTAATTCCTGTAAGGAATGTTCTATAAGTGATTAGGTTCGCACAATCTTGTTCAAATATTCCCGTAGGAGGAGTTTGGAGAGTATTTCAAAGCCCAGAATGGTTTATAAGAGAAACTTTCCCTTTTAGGTATATTTTTGTTCTCCGGCAGAGCGCATCCAGCTTGTTCTTCGGCTGATTAGAGGGCATTCTGGCGATGTTCAAGTCAATTATTTGCTTTGATTAAGGAAAGATTGTAGTTATGTTTTGAAAAGTTATTAGCGTCTTCTATATAGTTATTAAGAACAACCACAAATTCTTTTTCGCCGTACAGACTTTAATCCAAAAAATTTTAAGTTTCTGCAAATTTTGATGTTTTTAGCTTCCTTAGGGTTTTCAAAAGATAGGTCTCTCACCAACTACCGACAGGATTAGGTCACCTTCTGACAATAACACACCTATGTCTGTATTTTTTGTCTGTTTCTTAGTTGCATTCTGCAAAATTTGTTCAACCACCTCCACTAACAAGTTTGGCATTTGCTAACAGTACAAACTAGCTTAATACTGTCAGGAAGTGCTTTGTTGTTTTCTACACAGGGGTGCCAAAATGGCGTCCAGACGAAAAGGAAGTACAACGTCAACAAGCAAGTCTCCAAGTTTACCATTTCAGCTCAGCCGTTGGTCTTTCCTAATAGACGTAACCTCAAGAGTACAGTGGTACCACCATTAGATTTCGCGCATGACTTTTTCCTGAGCGGCACTCCAAGTCAACAGCCAACAACTCAACAGTCAGTGGCACAACAACAGCAGCCAGCGGCTACACAACCAGCGGTAGAGCAGCAACAGTCAGTAGCTTTACAGTCGGCAGTACTTCAACAACAATCAACAGTCCAAGATAACGTAATAGTAGAGGATGTAACTCATTTAGACGGGATATCAGAGGAAGAAGACGAGACAGAGGCTGTTATCCAAAGAAAGGGTAAAGCTGTGGATGACGGTACCACTAAAGAAACAGCGGTTGCCGGTGATACTTCTCATGCAGTAGAAGGATTATCAAGAGCAATAGGCGGCATCCCCAACACCAATGGTTTAGTTTCAAAGGCAGACGGCAATGGTCAAAGGGTAAACGGGAACACCTCAAAGGACGTGGAAGGTGATAGTGCAATGACGGCAATTGCTGGAACATCAAATACAACGCCGATAGCAATTTCAGAAGGTAAAGCCGGCTCCACTAATACTACAGAAGAAATGTTGAATTTTTTTTTCGAACAGAGTACTATAAATCAAGCCCAGATGCAGTTACAAATGCAAACTTAAATGGAACTTATTCTGCAAAGTCATCGGCAACTAGCAAAGCAAAATAGAATGTTTATGGAAAATCGTAGCAGAAGTCGTTAACATACACAACTCATAATACTGAAAGGAGAAAATCCAAGAAGGCGGATGGTGCGGCATCTGTAGCAAAAAAAGAAGAAGGGAGTAAGAAAGATGAAAAGCCTAAACTTAAAGAAGAAAGTTTCGCCGACTCGTACAAGGTGAGCGGAATGAATGAGTACGTGTCAAGAGAGTTACGCCGTATGAAAAAGCAGTTAGCAGAGGTAACAGAGGCACCAAAAGATGAAAAGTTAAAGAAGGCTATCTCGGAGGCAAAAAAGACACCATTTGTAGATCAGGTCATTTATGGGCATGTATCCAAGAGATTCTCTATGCCAACTTTCACATCAATCTTTGACGGATCAGGAGACCCATCTCAGCATCTGAAGTGCTATGGAGAGACTTGACAGCATGGACCGGCTCGGATCCAATTATGTGCATGTCGTTTCCGGGTTCCCTTAAAGACGAAGCGTTAGCATGGTTTGACGGTTTGGAGGCAAAATCAATTATGACTTATAAAGAATTGGAAGAAATATTCATAACGACTTATATCCAGAATAATAGAGTTCGCCCAGGAGTAGAAAAGTTGTTTAATATCAAGAAAAGACCTTTGGAGACTTGCAGAAGCCATATCATGAGGTGGAGAAAACTATGTAGCGAGGTAGGAACGACGGTTTCTGATAAAGAGACGATGCGGGCGTTTACTCGTTCAATGGAGACAAATGATCCAGTGTTCCAGGCTTTATATTGGACTCCGCCCAAATATATGAACGAAATGAGAGCCAAGCAAAATGAATGGTTGTCTTATGAAGAAATGAAAGAAGAAGAAGCTCGTCAAAAGAAAGAAAAAACAAGGCACATCAACTCAATAAACAATTTCTCACCGGTTGAGCAGGAAGAAATGCGAAAGGAATGGATTAAAATGGAGCAGAAGAAGCTAGAAGCGTTGTTAGCGGGTCCCAGTTCAACAGCAATTGTTCCACAAAAACCACAAGAGCAAGAGCAGCATCAGCAAAGTAGCGGCCAGCAGTGGAATCAAGGCAAAAGAGATAATTACGATGGAAGAGACGGTCAAGACAATAGAGGAAGATATGATAACAGAGGAAGGTACGCCAATAATGATAGGTGAAACTATGGCGACAATAGAGGTGGATACGACAACCGGCGGTCAGGCAATGGGGATAGAAGGTTCAACAACGATAATCGTAGGTTTGGCGACGGAAGACCAGGTACCCAGATTTCAAGATGCTACATTACCAAAGCTTTGTGTTACATACACTGATGCATGGAGGCAGATAGAAAGTTCAGCGTCAAGGAATGAGATCCGCTATCCTTTCAATAGAGGAAATGCTATGCATCCTATTTCAAACACTAGTCAATATTGTCAGTATCATCAATTTCATGGTCACTCAACTGAGAATTGCACGGGAGTTCAGCGAGAAGTGCATAGATTCATTCGTATGGGAAAATTTCAAGATTTCCTAGAGTTACCCCCAGCATCGCCAATAGCAGTTCAACCAATCCAGAGCTTACCTCCTAAACCTGAGGTCTTTGAAATAGAAGTTAAAAGGGATCTTAAATAGTTAAATTGTTTTTCCATAGTGCATTCCACGATCGGTAGAGATGAATTCCATAATAACGTCATGTCAAGGATACATAAGCGGGATAGGAATGGTAAGGAAATTTTCAGTGTCGGCGTCAAGAAAAGTACATTGTTGGAGTGGATGAAGAAGCCAGTTAGTTTTTCAGCGGTAGAAGTACCAGCGGATGGAAGAGATCACTTGGACCCGCTTGTATTAACTATTCAAATGGGAGAGTTTAAAGTCCCAAGGGTACTCATCGATCCAGGCAGTTATTTGGACATCCTTTTTAATTCAGCTTATCAAGCTATGGACTCAAAAGCAAATCCAGTCGAGCCGCTCATCCCATCTACATACAGTATCTATGGATGTAATGGAATTGCCTCCAAACCTAAAGGGGAGGTTACGCTAAAAGTGGTAACTTGTGAAACCCTGATAATGGATACCACCTTTTGTGTCGTGGATGTTGATTCCCCATATGCAGCAATTCTTGGAAGGTCATGGTTACATAGTATCAAGGGAGTACCTTCAACCTATCATCAGCGGTTGAAGTTCCCAACTCCACAAGGGGTCACCGAATATATTGGTGATTCATCCACAGCCAAGGCCTGCAACGAAGTAGACGTCAAAATGCGCGAAACTAGAAAGGCAAGATTGAATGAGAAGAAGAAAAAGGTTAAGGAGCTGGTGAAGGCCAAATAAATTAATGAGATAATTAATGACCCTAGCAAGTATGTTCACTCCGTTAAGGAAGGCGAGTCTTCAACAAAATCTGCAGCGGCACCCTTATAGCAATTAAAGGAACCTTCGCCAATGGGAGACCCAGAATTACATTTCACAGCGGTAGAACCAACAAAATATGTTAACATTGGCGAAAGAGACACTCCAAAAATGGTAAAGATTGGTACCTTGTTAAGTGAGGAGGAATCGCGGAAATTGGAAGCCTTATTAAAAGAATATATGGATGTATTTGATTGGGGAATGAATGAAATGCCAGGCATCGATCCAAAAGTTGCATGCCACAGGTTGGACATTGACCCAAAAATCAGGCCATTTAAGCAGCGTATTAGAAAGTTGGCACCAGCGTATAAAGAAGCGGTTGAGGCAGAAATTGATAAAATGAGAGCTTCTGGTATCATTAGACCAGTTCAGTATCCGGAGTGGATAGCGAATATGGTGGTGGTACCTAAAAAGAATAAAGGTGTAAGAATTTGTATCGACTTCAGCGACTTGAATAGGGCGTGTCCAAAGAACAGTTTTCCATTGCCAAACATAGATCAGACTGTTGACGCTACTTCTGGGCACGAATTGTTATCATTTATGGACGACTACTCTGGGTATAACCAGATACCGCTAGCAGAAGAAGATCAGTGGCACACGGCGTTCTTTTCTACTAAAGGATTATTTTGTTATACAAGGATGCCTTTTGGGCTCAAGAATGATGGGGCTACATATCAAACATGGCCCAGGATATGTTTGAAAAATGGATAGGAAAAACCATGGAAGTATACGTTGATGATATGTTGGTCAAGAGTAAAGAAAAGAAAAATCATGTACAAGACTTAAAAGAAATATTTGATCATATGCAGATAACTAAGTTGAAGATTAACCCTGCAAAGTGCGTATTCGGCATCACCTCTGGAAATTTTTTGGGGTATGTTGTCACAAAAAGGGGTGTAGAGGCAGATCAGGCAAAAATTAGTCGTTATGGAGATGCCTTCGCCAGTAACTCTGAAAGATCTTCAGCGCCTAAATGGCATATTGGCGTCTCTCAATAAATTCATATCGCGCTTCTCTGATAAGTGCAAATTATTTTTCCAAATGCTAAAGAAAGGAGAAAAGTTTAACTGGACAGATGATCATGAAGCTGCTTTCCAAGGAATCAAAAAATATTTAGCTACTTTTCCAGCCATACAACCGCCGGAACATGGAGAAGAATTACGAGTTTGCCTTGCAGCCACATCATCAGTGATTAGTGCAGTACTCGTGAGGACAAAAGGGGAAGAGACGCCCATTTATTACATCAATCGAACTCTAAAACCCGCTGAGAAAAACTATACTAAGATAGAGCAATTAATCTTGGCTTTAGTTTTTGCCGCCAGCAGACTCCGCCCTTACTTCCATGCTCATCCTATTACTGTGTTAACTAAGACTCCAATTGAGACCATTCTGCATAATTCACAAAGAGCAGGGCGTATTGCAAAATGGAATGCTCAGATAGATCAGTTTGGCGTCAAGTATGAGATTAGAACGGCGCATCGATCGCAAGTCATCGCCGACTTTCTGGCAGGCTTCCCAATTGAAGAAGAAGAAGAGGAGATTGACAACATTTCATTCATGGAAGAGGATCCAGACGAGGGAGTACCAGAGCTGTTAAAAAGAGACCCAAATCAATGGAAGGTATATGTAGACGGATCAGCTAACAGAGTGGGCAAAGGAATTGGTATAGTTTTTATTTTGCCAAAAGGATCAAGAATTGTTCACTCACTACGGTTGGATGAAGCAGAGTATGAGGATGTAATCCATGTTATGCGACTTATTATTGAGATGGACATCAGCAACATCCGCTTAACTAGTGATTCTCAGCTGGTGATTCGGAAAATTCTGGGGAGATATGAAGCACATGACAGTTCCCTGCAAAAATACCTAAGGCTAGCCAGAGAATACACAAAGAAGATCAACGACATTGAGTTCAGACCCATATGCAGAAAAGACAATAGACACGCTGACGCTCTGACATTTATTTCATCCATGATGGCGGATCCAGAGGTACCATCTATTGCAATTGAGCGAGTAAAGATGTCATCAATATAAGAAAGAGGAATCAGAGAAGTGTTAGCGATTGGCACAGAAGAATCAGCAGAGACGGATTGGCGAACTCCTATCAGATATTACTTAGAACACCTTACCACACCTGGAAACAAAGTCCTAGCGCACAAATTAATAAGCAGATCAGCGAACTATGAGTTAAGAGATGGGATACTATATCGTAGATCATTCTCTAGACCACTGTTAAGGTGTGTATCAAGGGAGGAGGGAAAGAAGCTGCTAAAGGAAATTCATGAAGGGGATTGCGGAAATCACAGCGGTCAGCGGGCATTGGCTTTAAAAGTAAGAATGCAAAGCTACTATTGGCCTTGGATGAACGACGATGCTGCAGAATATGCTCGGCGGTGTAAGCAATGTCAGCTCTATGTAAGAAGAATAAAAGCACCAGCAGTGTCATTAAACTCAGTCTTAAGCCCTTGGCCTTTGCCAAGTGGGGGATTGACATTATTGGGCCACTGACCCTAGGTTCAGGACAATGGAAATACATTATCGTAGCCACCGATTACTTCACCAAATGGTGTGAAGCCAAAACACTAAGGCAAATAACATGAAAGGAGGTATTCGTTTTCATCTGGGAGAATATATTTTGTAGGTTCGGCGTCCCAGCAGAAATTTGTACTGATAATGGAAAGGAATTAGTTGGCGAAAACATTGAGAACCTACTAGCTACATACGACGTAAAGCTGGGGAAGTCGACTCCAATATATCCGCAAAGTAATGGACAGGTGGAGGCGACAAACAAGACTATTGGAATGGGGTTACAAAAGAGAGTAGAAGGACATAAGAAAGCTTGGTGTGAGCACCTGCACAATGTCTTGTGGTCTTACAGGACAACAGTTAGAGAAGCAACTGGAACGTCTCCTTTCTTACTCACTTTTGGTGCAGAAGCGGTACTTCCATCAGAAGTTATACTGCCAACAACAAAACACGAAGCTTGAGAGAAGAATCTGAATACAGATTTAATCTCGGCAAAATTAGATGACTTGGAAGAACAACGGCTGATTGCCTTAACGCACATGGAGAATTACCATCGCCGTCTAGCCAGGGAATACAACAAGCGCGTTATCCCAAGAGAGTATCAACCTGGCGACCTCGTATTGCGCAAGATTCCGCCGTATCAGCAGAAGAAAGGTTGCAAGAAGCTGGAGCCAACATGGGAAGGTCCTTACCTTGTAAAACGTGCAGCTGGAAGCGGAGCCTATGTGTTGATAGATGCATGGCAAAGAACTTGAGCATCCTTAGAATGCCAAGTTTATTAAAAGATTCTATCCTTGAACTGGGGCATGTAAAATCTGAAGTCTTGGGCGGGCATAATACCCAAGACATCTTATTATCCTTTGTAATCAACGGTAAATAAGATCCGGGGACGTAGGTTTGCTAATATGCGCCGATCCCCGTTAACAAATCACTGTGTCTTTAATTTTTTAACGTATGACGACTTACACTAAGGCTTACATAGCCATCTACATAGGCAAAATTGCCATAAAGGCAAAATTGCCATAAATTTACAAGGCTTACATAGCCATCTACAAAGGCAAAATTGCCATAAATTTACAAGGCTTACATAGCCATCTACAGAGGCAAAATTGCCATAAATTTGCAAGGCTTACATAGCCATCCACAGAGGCAAAATTGCCATAAATTTACAAGGCTTACATAGCCACCCACAGAGGAAAAATCGTCATATATTTTCGAGGCTTACATAGCCGTCTGCTGAGGCAGAATTGCCATAAATCCTTAAAGGCCAAAAGGCCATTCGATAAGGCAAAGTTGCCAGAAATATATTTCAAAGCTAAATTTTAAGACGCTGTGGCAACTTTGCTTAAGATCTAAAAGGCCATTCACTAAGTCATAACTGCTACTCGCCATTAAAGTTGTTAACGACCGCTAAAGCAGAATGTGTGAATTATCGTAAGTCATGATTTACTCGGTGGGTATAACAAACCAATTGGGATCCTAATGATAAAGCTATGGATAAGCGTAAATCTGGCTATTGGAACTATAAGTCCTTGCGTGTTACTTGTTGATCTGTAAGTGATGGCTTAAAAATATAAAACTCCTATCAGGTAAACCACCCCACTTATAATAGATCGCCGACGGGCACAAGTAACAATGTATAACGGAAGGATGTGATATGGACCAATGGAATAACCATTAGCGGATCATTTGGACCAAGCGTATTTGATTATATCAGAGGCAAAAGAGGCAGGATAGCCCAAGAAGGCGTCTTAATAATACATAGATAAAGTCAGGAAAAAGTTCGATAACATTAAGCAAATATTACACAAGGAAGGTTGCTAAAATAAAAAGTAGCCTACATACGAAAAACTTAGATCTTAGGCTGCTGAGCTTCAGGGTTCTGACTTGATGATGATCCATCCTTGAAATTCTGCAGTTCAGGAGGTTTCTTGGAATTGTCAATAGCCATCTTGAGATCGTTGGCAAATGTGTTATTACTGGTCTCCTTGTTTTCAACAATAGCAACGTCTTTTCCTTTAAGAGCTTGCAGAGGCACGGCGGGAACACTAATATCATGATTGGCGTCCTCGTCGTCATCTTCATCTTCACTGCTTTCCTTGTCTTCAGAATCAAATCCGCTGTGCACTTCTACAACTTCTTCGGTGTCCCCCTCATTTTCAACGTCAAGAGGACTGTCCACTGACATGCCAGGAGGAAGAACATCAGGAGCATATGCCGCCGGAATATCTATGTTATGTTCTGGGCAAAACTTGGCCAAATATAGCTGAATAGCAACAAAGTCGCTCATATTCATGTTAGCAATATGTTGTGCCTCTCGTTTTTGTGCACTTTTCCTAGCAAGATTCAGTTCAGTCTGTAGAGTATCTCGCATCTTTTGAAATTTAGCAGCCTTCGAAGCTTCAGCTTCAAATTTCTCCTTGAATCCTTGGAGAGTATGCATTTCTTCTTCATATGATTGATGTTCCTTGGCTTGTTCCTCTAGTTGAGTAATCCGGGAAATACACCCTTCATGTTCTTTGACGACAGCAGATTGTTGTTGAAGTTGGGATTCCAACTCTTTGTTTTTCTCTGAAAAAAGGCAGAGGCAAATCAGAACAGAAGCAGAGGCAATTATTAGAGTGGGAGGCGAGTATGAAAACCCTAAGGAAACTACCTTCTAGTTCATGCACATGCATACGAATACCCTCCTGGGCAACCTTAATCTGATCCAATTTACTTAAAATCTCCTGATCAGAACAAGGACCAACAACTTCTTTGATTCTGAGCCTAAGAGAATTATTTTCATCATTTAATTGCCTAGCGCGGTCTCCATGAAGTTGGGCGAACTCTTTATGACGCTGAATCTCCTGACGAGCGGCATCCCTTTCGGCGGTCTTACAAACTAGCTGAGAA
Organism: Papaver nudicaule; assembly: GCA_023529015.1. NCBI lineage: Eukaryota > Viridiplantae > Streptophyta > Magnoliopsida > Ranunculales > Papaveraceae > Papaver > Papaver nudicaule. The sequence goes on from JAJJMA010294878.1 coordinate 13,977, forward strand.
GATAATCGAGTGACGGTAGCCTTCTCGTTTTTTAATAAAGAAGAGGTTCTGGTATGCTCCACAATAGCTCTTTCCTTGGACTTACTCTCTAGTTCTGCTAAACGAGAGGCATTATCGCGCTCACTCTTAATCGACTCCACGTTCGCTTGGGAATCTTTGAGAAGACGATAAAGATTTACATTAAGGTCAGAGACATTACGTAACTCTCGGCGGTACCACTTAACATCTTGGTCAAAATCGAATAACATATTACACTGTCTAGCGTTAGCATTAGCCAGGTTGTCAATCTCGATTTCGACTTGCTTTAATCGTTTGTCATGATGTTCTTGGCGACCTTATAATAGACAAGGACTAAAGGTTTTGACAGAGGCAACGACAAAATAAAATGCTAAGTTAAATAAACTAGAGAGAATGGCTAACCTTGGAGCTCTTTGTGTTCTCCTGATTCCTTTTGAAGATATAGGCGTAACCTGCTGGATTCCTTTTTCTCCTGAGATAGCTGATGCTGCAATATAGCTTTCTCCTTGCGAAGACCGTTAACCTCTTGCTTCAATTGAGAGCTTAACGAAATGCTGCCAAGATTTCGTTGAAATTCCTAAATAATAAAAGGGTTAGTACAATTGGAGAAAATGCTGGTAAAAAATGGCAACTATAAAGCTGAGGCAACAGCTTACCAGGATAGCACCACAAAGCTGCTCATAGGGAGTGAGGTTAGAAACATCGGCAGTAAGCTCTGCAGGTTTCAGCGCCAATCCGGGTGTGCTCAGCTTACTCATGGATTCAAGATAAAGGGTATTGGGGCCGCCCTAGTCTTGAGTAACTAGTTTTGAAAAAGACTCAGCCAATTTGTTCAGCGGTACTTGACCTTCAGCAGAGCTGCCGCTGACAGAATCTAAAGAGAGAAGCTGGAGAAGCAGCTTGGCGGCATCATCAGTAGAAGATTGGATGGACGTCTCCACTTCAACAGAGGGGCGGAGATGAGATTGCACCAGGTTTCCAATGGACTGATTGGCGTCACTCATGTCAGTATTAGTATGAGGCGGATCTTCAACAATGGGTTCTTGACTTATAGTTTGAACAGTCTCAGTGGCATCATTCACTTCCCCAGCAGGTTTGCTTTGGTCAGTGGGTTTAGGAGATTCACTGTTAATAGTAGAATTGACAGCGGAATCAACACCACTGGCAGGCTTAGCAGAACCATCCTTCTTCTTGGACGCATCGGCAGTATCACCCTTCTTCTTAGGTTCTTTGGGCTTATCATTCTTCTTGGACGCCTTAGGATCAGTCCCCTTGTTAGAATCAGCAGATGACAAACCAGGAAGAGTTTTCAGTTGATTTTTGAGCAGCTCGACGGCTTCCCGCTGCTTATCCTGTTTGCTCTTTTTTTGAGGCGGCTAAGAAATGAAAAAGCTGTCACCATCAGTTACGGCAACAAACAGAGGAAAATATATACATATATTTTAAAGACTAGTAAAGTGTTTGTTACCTGAACTTCGTCTCCACCTTTTTCTTTTCTTTTCTTGTTCTTAGTCCCCTTAGTGTCTCCCTTGGAAGTTCCCTTGGCGTCCTTCTTGCAAAATTCAGGTTTTTTCATCCAATGGCCAGTGTCGCCAACAACGAACTTACCACCTTCTTTGATGTACTGATTCTCCTCAGTCTAGGGGACTTTTCAGAAATCAACTTTAGCAAAGTCAGAATGCTCAGGAAGGAAGTCTTTTCGGACAACGTTCCTATTTTCATCCTCCCAACCTTTAAGACAGGGTCCTTCAACCTTGCAAGGAAGATCATTCCAGTGGTTCTCAGTCTTGGCTCGTACAGTAGGTTTGGCGGCAGTCGAGGCGTCTTTGTCATTGTCTCTCAAAAACCTCTTATCGCCGTCAAAAGCTTTCTTGGATACAATGCGATAAGCCCAAGACTCACCCGCCCTGTCGCAGTGTTTGACTTCATATTGAGCTTTGAAGTTCTCAATGTTATACATCTTTGGATCAGTGAATTTTGGATTCCGGGTAACTTTTAAATAGTTGGTAGTGCCCTTTCGGCGAGCAATCCACTCGTACATTATGCGTATGGAGTTGGAGGTAAGCTGAGCGGGACTCTTATCGACATAAACCAGCATCTCAAGAAGGATAGGGTCAGCGGGATCATACAGCGGAAATCTGTACCCGGCTCTGAGTTGACCCAGAGAAATAATAAGATTATTTTCATCCTGACCTTCTTGGCGGATGTGATCGAGGAGCAGCGGTTCTGTGGAGGATGTGATGCCGTCAAGAGGCGAAATCTCGGGCGCCTTGTTATCAACATGATATTTTGTGCAGTACTTGTCCCAGTCGCCCCAATAGCATTTCTTCTTAGCCTTTTTAGGTGTCGGCGACCGTGAGGATTCTTCACGGTCAGATTCATGAGTAGGGGTTGACGTTTTAGGCTCATATGTGGAATCTGTAGAAGCCATTAGAGAATAGAGATACCGGAAAACGGAAGAACTGCCGGAAAAGGAGAGTTGCAGAGGCAAAAAGTCGCCGAAGAGGCGAAAAGAGGATGAAAATAAGGAAAATAAGAAGAGTTAGGAAGAAGAGACGACGAAGAAGCGGATTTGGGTGGTGGAAGCAAAGGAAAATAAGGAAAAGGAGGCTGAATCCGGTGGTCAGGCGACGGCGTGACGGTAGTTAGGGTTTAAGGGCAGAGTTCTGAAGAAAGAGAGAAGAAAAAAAAATCTCAGAAGAGGAAACTGAGTTGACTGGGAAGAAAAACGAATTTATAGGGGGAAAGACCTCAACCAGCGTAGCAAGTCAGCAGGTCAAAAGGTACATCCGAGATTTGCGGCATGCAAGGAGACGTAGCGAGAATCTAGGGAAATAGAGAAAGGTGTTGGGCATTTTCAGCGGCAAAGGATTTTTCATCTTCGGCGACTAAAGATCTTGAAGATGAAAGAGGCAAAATGTAAGTGTAGAAAATGCCTTTACCCATCAGGATCGTTCTAGAAGTGAAGCCGTGTAAGAATATTACATCAGAGTTGTAGAACATCAGCAGCGGTATGTCTCAGCGGATGGACTAGAGGAATAGATAGGCGTCTGATTAAAGAGAGTTACCTCAACGCATCCTATAAGAAGAACGGAAAAACACTACAGACAGAGCAGAAAGGGGCACGTCACCGACAAAAGTGAGAATATGGATGAGCATTTAATGAAGGTCAGAACGGTAGGATTGTCAGAGTTGACTCATTGACTCAGTGGGAAATGAGTCATTGTTCTTATCCAATTCGAGATCAGAGACGCTGAAGTATAAGAGGAGGACGGCGGTATCAAAACTGGCGAGTGAAGACAAGTGTTGTCAGAGCCATATTTTTTTGTATTAGCTGTAATCCAATATGTATAGCGCCTATATAAGGCCATGTATCTCAACTGAGAAAAGGGTTGGAAAAGTGAACTTTAGGGTTGATCTATAGAGAGATAAATAAATCCATTCTTACTCTCCATAGCTCAGAGACTAGTGAATAACTTGATATTTGTAGAGTGATTATCATTGTCAAGGTGAAGAATAACACAAAACATGAGTTAATAAGATATACTTGAGAGTATTTGCTTTGTTTGTTAGTAGCTCTCCTTATATAATTCATTTTACTTAATATGTTATTAGTTCTTGTTATACTTGCCTCTGAACTTTCTTATGATTGTTATACTCCAAAGTATTTGTGTTATGGTGCATCTCATATTAGCTACAAATCATTGGGTGTATTGGTAAAATCTACCCTTTGGGTATTTTACCAATTACACCTGCAATAAGTGTCAATCTGATGTACATCATTTTGAGGCCTTAATGATACAGCCTGTCGAGGATTGGCGTGAACCTTATATCCAATATCTCCGGGATCATATTTTACCCACCGAGAAGAAATATGCAGAAAGGCTGAAAAGACGGGCAGTAAGGTTCGTCTTTCACGAGGGAGTTGTATACCGCAAAAGCTTCGGTGGAGATTTGTTACGCTGTTTGGCAGAACCGGAAACGAGTACTATACTCAAGGAGATGCATGAAGGCGAACACCAAGGTAAGAAAAAATTATTTTTACAAGTTTATGAAAAATATTATTGGCCTACTATGGAAGACGATGCTGCCATGTTTGTTCGAAGATGACATCAGTGTCAGGTTCATAATAACCTTATACACGCCCCGTGTCTTCCTTTACAATCCATCAGTAGCCCTTGGCCATTTTATAGCTGGGGACTTGATGATCTTATAGGAAAGATCAATCTCGCATCTTCTTTACAGCATGAGCATATTATAACCGCTACTGAGTACTTCACGAAGTGGGTAGAGGCGATTCCACTTAAGAAGACAAAAGATGTCAATATAGCTCAGTTTATCAAGGAGCATATCATCTGTAGGTTTGGAGTTCCTAAGCACATCATAACAGATAATGGTTCTCCTTTCGTTAATCAAGATGTAGCGGAATTACTTCAAGAATATGGTATTCAGCATATTTGTTCTACACCTTATTATCCTAAAGGAAATGGGCAAGCTAAAAGTACTAACAAGACGCTGATCCGGATTCTAAGTCGACCAGTTCATGATAATCAACGGTCTTAGCATGAAAAACTTCCCATGGCATTATGGGCATATAGGATCTCTCTGAGAGGTTCTACAGGAGCTTCTCCATACTCGCTGGTATAGGGTACTGATGCCATTCTTCCGGCCGAAATCAAAATTCCTTCAGCACGCATCGCCATGGCTAGTGGGGTCTACGCTGATATTTCTGGTTCTAGGTTTGCGAAATTGGATACTGTTGAGGATATGCGTATAAAGGCGGAGGCCCACATGGAAGCTTATATAAGAATAATTTCTGGAGCATATGATAAAGCAGTGAAACCGAGAGTCTTCCAAGTTGGGGACTTGGTATTAAAGACGGCCAAGCATATTCAGCAAGATATGTCGGCTCCAAAATTCTCAGCTAATTAGGATGGGCCATACGTGGTAACTAAAGCGGCGCTTAGTGGGTACTACAAGATTGCTACTTTGGATGGAAAACTCAAACGTACGGTAATCAATGGAAAGTGGCTCAAACCTTATTACGTATGAATTTCTGATTACTTCTTTGTAACATTTCAAATTCCTTCAAAGTTAGTGCAAGCCTCATTTACAGTTACAATTACATTTAAAATCTTTATAAAACTTCTTTCATTCAAAAAATACTACTTATTCCATTGAATTTAAAAAAAAAAATCTTTCTTCAGAATAAACCTTCCATGAGTGAATAATCTCTTCTTGATATAAGCTTTCCATCTTCTCCTGGAACGCAACAGTTTTGGCTTTCAAGTTCTGGATAGCTTCTCCCACTTTAGCAGTTTCTTCTGCAATTTTCTCCTTAAAGGTTCTCAATTCATTTTTTCTTGCTTCCTCTTTAGCTTTCAAATCTGCATCAATTTCATGTTCCAGGGTTTTCAAGCTTTCCACCATTTGATTAACTTTCTCAGCTTCCTCATCAATAGCCTTTTCATCTTCATCAATGATCTCGGGATTGGGTCTATCTGCTAGTGTAGATGGTGAAAAATGAGAGAGGGACAAAATTGTCAAAAACACTCTCAAACCACGCCTTATTAAAGGCAATCGCATGTTCAGGCTCATCTCCTAGCTCAGAGTGCAACCCATTCCATGAGCTGGACAAACTCTCTATGAGCTCTCTCTTATAACTCCGGTGGGGAGGGTAATATCATAGTGCAGTACTAATAACCTCACCAACATATTAAACCCATTGATCTGCTTCATGTCGACACCCATCTCGATATCAGAACCAGGTCGCTTAGTGGTATACGGTGAAGAGTTAACAAAGACGTATCCTCATGGATTTTCTCTTAATACGACTCAACATACGAGTCTTGATGCAAACCTCAGGAATATTGAAGCTCCAGGCCGGTTCGGAGCTCTCTGAGAGGCATACAACAGCCTAAGCAGACCTAATCCCAAGTTCAGGATGGTCTAGCATACCATGGATAAACACGCCATGACTTCAAGTGTGTTGTAGCATAAGCACTCACACCACGACTAAGGCACATGTTGCCCCAAAGTCGAGCTTGGCCAGATGCCAAAGCCATAACGCCACATAGCATGGCACCACAAACCATGAGCCACCATGGATTCACAAGAAATCAGCCTTGGCCAAGAGGCCAAGGCCATGGCGCAAGGCGCCACAAACCTACTTAGCCTTGCCAAAGGCCAGGGCCGTGACGAGGAATATAGCCACAAACAGGTTGGCCTTGGCTAGAGGCCAAGGCCGTGGCGCCACAATCCATGGCGCCACAACAGGTTGGCCTTGGCGCCATGAGCCATGGCGCCACCATAACATAACTAACGCCAAAGAACGTTCAAAATTGGCCTTGGCCAAAGGCCAAGGACGTGGCGCCATAGTCCATGGCGCCACAACAGGTTGGCCATGGCCAAAGGCCAAGGCCGTGGCGCCATGAGCCATGACGCCACCATAACAGAACTAGCACCAAAGCACGTTCAAAATTGTCCTTGGCCAAAGACCAAGGCCGTAGCCTCCTGGGCTATGGCGCTAAACACTTATGGCCTTGTCCAACAGCCAAGGCCACTCCTACACTCGTGTCCCGGAGGCACCACGCTCATGTTGGTCGCGACAATTAGTCATACGACTCTACTCTACTCAACTCAACTACGCAATATCCGCGTATCACTCACTCGAGACATCAAAACATCACACGGGGGGATAACTTTAGGGGTATTGGTCTGGCGGTCTACGGCAGTTGAAAGAAACTGATGGAGATAGTGGACAGTTACGAGAAGATGGCGCAAGTGGGCATGATCTACACGACTCAGGCAGTTGCGGAAACCAACTCATGTCCTCCACTCCCCCACTCTTCCACGACTTCCACCTTCTCTGTCGAGAGATCAGGGTGAGTTCAAAACTATAAATAGAGGCTTCCTCTATCTTCCAAGGCAGAACGGCTAGAACACAGAAACAGAAACAACAACATCAGAGCCTCAGAGAAAACACACTTGAGAATCCAAACACGTTTCTAGCCTTGGAGATTTCTAGTCGACTTCACGACGGAGATCTTGACCTCTTACACCCAGAACACATCCTCAACCTGATCTCAAGTTTCTTCGTTGTTTCCCTCCCTAGACCAACCTCTATCCTCTCTGTGACCGAAGCAAGACGGGAACGGCAATTTTCTTGGTTTAGGCTCGTCTTGTTCGACTTTGATCTCCGAGCACTACGAAAGTACCCAGAGACCGTACATTGTTTTTGCAGGTAAAAACAGTTGGCGACCACAGTGGGAGATCATTTTCTCGGTTCCGGAGAAACTTGCTCAAAGATGGTTGGACATAGGTCGGGATCAGACGCCAAAAACCCCAACTCTTCAACTGACGGTGCTGTAGCCTCCAACGCAGCACCTACCAACCCACCTTCATCCAGCAATACACCCAATGTACCTGTTACCCAAGATACTTCCTCTTCAATACCTATCATCTCGGCTATACCCATCACCCCAATAACTCCTAACGCTCTAACCCAAGCCTCTGAGAAGAACCCTTCCTCCAAGACTAAGGTTGGCGCTACCACCGAGAAAGAGAAAAGAGTGTCGGGAGCGTTAACTATGGATGAGTCGGCCAAACGTTAAGATGTCCTCGCAGGAAACCAAGACAAGATGTTCGACATGCAACTAGGGATCCTGGATTGTCTCAAAACTCTAACCTCGAAGTTGTTGAATCCACCAGTCAAGGGAACCCCTGAGGCAGCCGCTACAGTACCTACTCGTCCGTCATCCACATCCAAGGTGATGGAGCACCTCCTGCTCCAGAAGAGTCTCGCCAAAGAGAAGGACAACCATCCCGCTACATCACGACAAACGACTTGGAAAAGCTACTACGAAATCGAGAAAGAGAGGTGGCGCTACCTATCCACACCGACCACCGTACCTGCACGAAGTACGGAGGAAAGGCCCTGCCACGGAAGGTACGTATCCAAAACGCACTAATTCAGCTCCGGGGCCCCCCAAACAAGAACATGAAACAAGGAGGACCACATCAACCGGAGATGCGGAGGCAGAAAGCCAGGTCAGAGATACCAGACTACCCGTTTCCCATGGAGGAGGTACTAGAGTTGCTAAACACTTGGATTCAGGACGGGGTAATCGAACTCCCTTCGACTTAATGCCCTCCTACAATCGAAGAGGTAGCAATCCTAAGGTATTGTCGCTATCAACGAGTTACTACTCACTCTACCAGGGACTGCTTTACCATTAAGCAGATCTTCCAAGCCAAGGAGGAGTCCGGGGAATTGCACCTAGGAAACGAAGGAGTATATCAAGATCCTCTATCCATTCGAGCATTCACCTTCCCTGAGGAGCCGGTGAACAAGAGAGTGGAGGAGATAATGTGCCAACTATGCGAGACTCTCTGTCTCTCGAAACCACATCAGAAAGACATGTTCACAGCACTCAACATGGTAGTGTCAGGAAAACGCCTACCCTTCAAGGAAGACAATGAGCAGACAATGTCCAAACAGGAGCAGCCAACAGAAGGACAAGGCTGGGGACTTCTCACAACCGCCTGCCTGTCTCATACTGAATTCTCGAAGACACTCATCGACCCGGGATCCCCAGTGAATATCATCTCAGCCAAGAACCTCAGAGCCGCTAACATCCCTCGCAGAAGAGCCATCCACGCCCCTGCCATCATCAAAGGCCCTGACGAGGTCGAAGTGCGCACTTACGGGTGGATCGACCTTCCCGTCGAAATCGCCACGATCCCAACCATAGCGGAGTTTCACATTGTTAAGGGAGTCCTCGAGAGCCATATGATGCTGGGACGCCCATGGATCTACAACAACCGGGAGACGCTCCCTCTGGAGTTCATGGAGCGTTTTGTACAAAAGAACAGCAAGGCAGTAGCCGCGCCTGCAGAACCTAGGGGAGTCGATGAGGACCCCCTCAACCAAGAAGGTACTTCGTCCGCCCTTCTCTTATTTGATAACCCACATTCACCGAGTCACTGGGGACTCACCACGAGGAAAGCTACTCGAGAGAAAAACCCTGGAAAACCGGCAGTAGACATCGGCACAGCCATAAGAATTTCCATCAAAGCCCTTCCGGAGTCTGGAATTGTACGTGACAAGCTCCGAGGAGAAGGTGAACTCATCCCCTACGACATACCACCCGAAGTCTTAGAGACCATCCCAGACTTCAAAGAATATGCAGAACTGTCCTCAAACAAAAGGCGGGGGAGAACGCAGTTATATATGCTACCACCCTAAAGGAAGAGGAAGCGCCAATGACGCCAACCTCGGAGGAACTAGTCAAGTGTCGAGACGATCTTCCGGAAAGACGGATCAAGACCCAAGTTGAAGTCTCGGCTCATCTCGAAACTCTAACCATGAAACCGTCAACAAGTTCACAAGCCAAAGGAACTCCCAGATCTGCTACTAATACGAACACCGCAGCGATCCCCGTCTAGGATGACGAGATGATCAAGGAGAACCTCAACATGGAGAGAGCCACAATTCGGATATGCCGCAAAAGACGATTTGAAGAGACCACTCCAGAACCCAGAGGAGGAGACGACGCCAGTTCACCAGCACTGACAAACGTGCCCACACAGGGTGTAGAGGGCCCCTTTCCCCAAGAGGGGAGCATCGACACCACCGAGTACTGAGGCTCAGAAAATTCCCGGAGCCCCCACTGGCAGAGCCTGCACTTAGTACGACGACCTTACCTAGCATTGGAGCTCTGCGAAATGATCCTTGTCTACCGAGCCCTTCATGAAACTGCAAAAGACTTGTCTCGCCTGCACCAGCGCTACCGGAGAGGGTCAAACCCCTAAGAAGCGAAGAGGATTGTAATGCCGAAGGCGATATCAACCTCATCAACAAGCAGTACTACAACAACTTGCCTTCCGTGAGTACCATCACCGAAGGGAATAAGAGGAAGAGTCCAGCTACAGAGGTGACACACCCAGAGCATACGACTTCAAGCTCGCTTTGAAAACTTCAGGTGACAGTATGGGTCGAAGCGGATCACAACACAAGTCACGGCGCCACGAATCACGACGCCCCAATCTAGGACACCACGAGTGATGGCGCCACAAGTCACGGCGCTGCAACTATTGGAAAGGGGTAAAACAAACTTGTAATACCCATGGCAACAAAAGACTTACCAACAAACACTGAAGGGACGGACAACTCCATCATCACTAATAGAATGACGACGAGACATGGGACTTCTAGAGTCACCACTGCAACCAGCCAGGAACTCCAGGGTTTGGACTCTCAAGACAAACCTGAACACAAGCATGTCCAACAGTCCAACTCTGCTACTCGACCGAGAGAAACCCCCTGGAGAACCAAGAGGAAGAGGAAGTTCAGACTTCAAACTTCCGAAGCCGCATAACGATCAACCACAGCCGTCCCTATATTGATAGGAAAGGATCCAAGCTGTAAGGATTGAAGAAGCTCGTGATAACAGGAGACCCGTCGACAACCAGACGACAGGGTACCGACACAATACAACTCAAAGGGTCCCAAGCAAGAATGTGACCCAACCACAAGATGCAGATCTGCAACAACAACCGCGAGGAGTACGAGGACTGAAGCCTATACAGGATTCCCAGACTCATCATCTTCGACGAAGTACTGGAGCTATTAGACGTCTGAATAAGGATGGAGCAACCGGATTACCCCGACCCGATGAGTCTCAACAACTAAAGAGAACGCTCTGCCTCCTCGTATTCGAAAGGCCAATACACATGTGTCTGCACGAGGGAAGGCGAACTCAACAAGAGGCGTTGATAAGATACCAGAAAACATAACTGGGGACTCCTCGCCACCGCCGCTCTTCACTCCACCAAGTACCGATAGCAATACCGGCTGCCACGACCCAAAGGGAAACGTGAAGTACAACAGATGCTCCCTTGTCTCTCCCGAAGCGCTTCATCATCATGGGAAGAGTCTACTCGACCAGAGATGTCCATACAACATGGGACTACCCACTACAGATCTCTCGAAGGAAGGGAGACTCAAGAGAAGAACTCTAATCAATACCATTGCCTACAACCTCAGTGTTAGAGCTACCAACCCAGTACGGTAAACCATATTGTGGGGAAATTATTTTATTTTGGGTCTCCATGGAGCAAACCTACTCTGGAGACAAACAAAGACGTGCTCACGACTACATACCAAATTCGATGTACGACAACCTTCACGAAAACGAGCAACGCGGAAGATCAGTAAGAGATCTGAAGGTGAATTTTAGACAACGTCTTCCTTCAGGTGTATTATGTTATGTGTAAAATTTTTGTGGAAATCCAATTCGTGGATCAAGAGATATGGCGCCAACATTACAGCGCACCGAAGCAAGTGGACAGAACTTACATACGAAACCAAAACAGTTGCTGCGGAGAGCCCGTGAGGATACCTTGGGTAAAATTTATACACAAACTCCGTTTTAATGTCTACAACTTTGTGGTAAAATTTCATACAATAACTCCATGTGGTTTGAGAAATATGGCGTGAACATTGGAGAAAAGAAGAGCTGTCAGAATTTCCTGCGCCAGCAACTTCCGTCGCGAAGAAACCACCGGTTTGAGAAATCCACAAGGGATTTTGGAAAGATTTTCGGACACAATATTCTATGTATGTCTCCCAACACATACTAAAATTTCGTACCAATCCACCAAGGGGATTGGGAGATACGACACAAACACTACAGCACACGCGAGACGCGCAATCAGGAATCATGTGCAAGACCACGCCGAGTACTGCGGAAAATCTACAAGGAGCCTCGAAGAGATTTTTGGACACAATACTTCCCTGGATGTCTACTACCACGTGTAAAAATTTCGTGGTGATACAACCAGTGAGTCAAGATATATGGCGCAAACATCAGGAGACACGCAAGACGCGGACTGCCGGAGTTTACGACGAATGGACTATGGTGCAAAGCTCACAGCGCCAACCTCCACGGCGCCACCAAGTCCATGGAGCCACACCTCATGGCGCCACATCTCATGGAGAAACAACTCATAGCACCAATTCCCTCCTAGAACTTCACTACTTAGTAAAGACGACGAGGTAAACATCTTCATCAAGTAGTTCGCCTATTTCGACACCAACACCCTCCTCAACGACTGGGGACTTAGCGCGATCATTGTGCTTTCGGGGGAGTCTCTATAAAGGGGATACCGAGATGAGACGACACATCCTCTACACCGAGACAAAAGAAGCTCAGATCCACACCAAGAAAAAAGAATACGATCGACTCCCCCGTATCTCTCTACCAACTACTGCTGCCGATTACCACTGGATTGGTCATTGTCTCGTAAAGCATTGGCGCTCCACCTCACTCAACGCTACAGATTCAACCCTGAACACCAATGGACGCGTGTTGCTGGAAAATACACCACCCAATCTTGCAGCGAAGGCGCTGCTCAGGAAACTAACTAATTGCATAACCATTCTCCTGGTGGAGATGATCAAGGAGAAGCAAGGACTTGATCACGACAAGAAGGAGGAAAAGTTCTCTGCTAAAACGGGTAAAACCTCTCCCTTCCTTTTTACTTTCCTGGCTAAGACCTAGCCTATGTATGTATTCACATACATGACGTTGGGGACCTCACTAAGCATAGTGTCCCCTTCTCTAGAAAAGTCACGGTGCCGCAAGAGCTTCTGGCCCATGAAACCCATGGCGCCACGAATAACTAAAAAATAATATATATATATATATATATAT
>JAJJMA010294890.1:0-12557 GCA_023529015.1 Papaver nudicaule
ACATCGAATCTTTGTGGCCCTAAGTCATACAAACATAACTTGTCCTATGCTATGAACTGTATCGCAACTGAAGACGCTTCCCACTTACTCATGCACTGTAATTTTGCAAGGGCAGTCTGGTTTTTGCAGCAGTTGGTGGAATCATTGGCAACCATCAAAGTACAAAGGAATGGGATTATCAGTTGGTTCAAGGATTGTGACACAGGTTATATAACTAAGATGAGATATGCAAGAGAGCAACAGTAGCTTGGGCCATATGGTCTGTCAGATGCGAAATGGCGTACCAGGGGAAGTCTGTTGACTTAAATAGAGCAATTGCTAAAGTTCAACACCTGCTTTCCAATCCCTCTTATTGCAGGACTGCAGTTAGTGCTACTGATTCCTCAGAAAGGATTCCTAGAGCTAACTTGTATTGGAAACCTCCATTGAATGGAACCCTTACAATTAACTGTGATGGTTCATATAAAACTGAAACAGATTCTGGTGGTATAGGACTAATCATTCGTGATCATGCAGGTACGCCGCAAGGAGCAAAATGTGTATACCTCGAAGCACCACAAAATGAGGATGATGCGGAGCTACAAGCACCGAGTGCAGCAACGGAATGGGCAAAGCTACTAAAGCTGGATATAGTCAATTTCGAGTTGGATTCAAAGCTGGTGGTTGATGCAATAATGAAGGAAAGTCCAAATACTACTTGGAGGATCCATCATCAAATGTCAGACATTTCTCAAGTTTTTAGTCAGGCTACAGGCTGGAGGTGTTATCATATACCTAAAGATATGAATAAAGTACCCGATATGATGTTTCGATTCATCCCGTGCGGGATTTTCATTGTGTGCGGGAATCCATCAGGGTCGTTGGATTGGCTCATCCAACGGCCCACGCGCTGCTAGATCAATTTTTTGATCTAGCAGTGCGAGAGCAAAATAATTTCCATATTTTATCTAAAATTGCTAGAACTGAAAAACTTACCAAGGATTGGAATAATACCATCCCAAGGTGTAGAGAAACTTTGCTCTCATTTAAACCATCATCAATAAACTTTTTCGTAAAAAGAAAAGAAAAAAAAAAGTTGTAATGCAGTTCTATTCTCATTCAGAGCACGTACAACAGCTTAACAGTCACTGCAGTTATATGTTTAAATATTAGCTTGTTACGCATCTTGGGCGTTGACAACCTTTTCAAATCTCCAAATCCAGAGATGCTTTTAAATGGCAGTACTGGCTGAAAACCCATTACTTTTTCTCCTATTTTGTCATGAAAACCTGATCCCAATCTTATCAATTGGGACAAATTAATATTACAACATCTGTTAATTTTAAAAATAATCCGAGTGAACCTCATCAATTTTATTAAACATCAACAGTCACCCACTAGAAAATAACAGACAAGATAGACAATGGCAACCTAAACTAAGAAAATAAACCTTTGATCTACTCCTAACATAATAAAGGAAAAAAATACCACTACCAATCTCCCAATTCTTTTCCATGTTCCCCCAAAGGGACAATACCACCACCTATCAACGAAAAGGGACCATTAACCACTACTTCTATACCGCTCTTTCTTGCTTTTTCCACTCTTATTCAGTACTTTACTTACTTAGCTAAGCCAATCGCCCCCGAAAAATGGAGCCGATTGCACTGTGAGATCACCGCTTAAAAGGAATCAATAGAACAATTACTGTTTGCTCAGATTCCTAATGACGTAAGGAAGAATACCACCGTGGTTGAAATACGCCAGTTCCACCTGTAAATCAAACACCCCAACATGGAAGATTCAGATACTGGTAAACCAGCTATGTAGTTCCAGTCGTACTTGTGGCTGGCCAAACATTTCACACACTTGTGTATGTTCCATGATTAAAGATTAAAAGAACGAGAAGTATTAAAAGCACCTCAGTGTCGAATCGGGCAGTGCAGATGAAAGATTTTCCAGCATCAGTAACAACAGTGACATCTTGACCGGGTCTTATCTCATTAACATTGCTAGGAAGGTCAATGGTGTAGCGCTCGTGACCAGTCAGACCAAGTGTTTCAGCATCTTCCCCAGTCTTGAAACAAAGAGGGATGATACCCATACCGACTAAATTACTGCGGTGGATTCTCTCAAAGCTCTTGGCAATTACTGCTTTCACTCCCTGATATAGGAGAACAAGAATTGAGTAACCACCAAAAACGGTTTCAGACATGAGAGCAAAAGAAAAGACGGATGATGACTTTCTATAAGTGATCATATTAATATCAAAACTAACCAGCAACATTGGACCCTTTGCCGCCCAATCCCGAGAGCTTCCACTTCCATATTCTTCCCCAGCCAGAACTATAGTTTCGTGCCCAGCCTCCTTATACCTCTGATAATATGAGAATGATCAACTAAGTGCAGTAACTCGAGTGATAAACCAACAAAGAACCATATTAATTTACAGAAATGGGCACTAAAAACATGAATATCATAAACCTATCCACGTGTAGTTTATGAAACTAACTTGGAAAATCAAGACAGATGCAACATATGAGAATCAACAAATTGCTGCATTCATTTATATCTTTACTCGCCAAATTTAGATAAAGGGAGTACATTAACAAAAGAAAACATGTTAGGCAACTTGTGTAGAAACAACAAAACAATCTAAATTTAAGACAACTTACAGTAGCTGCATCAAACACATGGAGTTTCTCCCCTGTTGGAACGTGAATTGTCTTTGGACCCACTTCTCCATTCAAGAGCTTATTGACAAGACGAATATTGGCGAAGGTACCCCTAGCCATCACTTCATCATTACCGCGACGACTACCGTATGAATTGAAGTCCCTTCGATCAACCCCACGCGCAAGGAGGTACTTTGCAGCA
The DNA here is from genome assembly GCA_023529015.1 of Papaver nudicaule. Classification (NCBI taxonomy): domain Eukaryota; kingdom Viridiplantae; phylum Streptophyta; class Magnoliopsida; order Ranunculales; family Papaveraceae; genus Papaver; species Papaver nudicaule. The sequence goes on from JAJJMA010294890.1 coordinate 2,857, forward strand.
GGGCTGTCCTTGTGAATGCTCCCAGCAGGTGAAATATGATCAGTTGTAATGCTGTCACCAAAGTTGAGCAAGCAAAAAGCGTCCTTCACTCCATGAGGACCAGGTGGATCCATTGTCATATTCTTAAAATATGGAGGCTCGTGAATGTAGGTTGAGTTGGGGTCCCATGAGTATAAAGAGGAAGATGGAATTGATAGTTGATTCCACATTGGATTGCCCATTGTGATTGACTCGTAAGTCTTCTTGAACATATCAGGCAATACACTAGACTGAACAACCTGGAATGCAAGCAAATAAGAAAGAACACCCATTTAATAGCTGTACAATGCAAGTAGGGAAACAACGTCATCTGCCAGATTAAAAGTTAATACTTCGGCAATTTCTTCAGTGGAAGGCCAGATATCCCTGAAATAAACACTCTTGCCATTCTTTCCCTTTCCGATTGGCTCCTTCTCGAAATCAATGTCAACCTGAAAAATGATTCGTGTCGGAGGAGTTGATATAACCCAAACGTGATAATGCAACAGATCTAGCTACTAATGCCAAAACGGGAGAATAAACTTTTAATTCTTTCCAGTTTCCACATCTTCTATGACAGGTGTCTCTGAGTCAGTACGCTAAAAAAAATCACACAATAAGCCTAGGCATTCTACATCTAATTTAGCTGTTTCAAAACAAATTCTCAACTCAGGAAGACAGACGAACTATTACAGATAGAAAAGAGAGGTTGGTGTAGGCTGTAAGCCAAGAACATGTTTGACTAACTTAATACTTTTTCTTCTGCAGTAAATATCATGATTGAAAATTATGAACATACCGTGCCAGCAAGTGCATATGCAACAACTAAAGGAGGCGAAGCAAGATAATTTGCTCGTGTCAAGGGATGCACACGGCCCTCGAAATTTCGGTTCCCAGAAAGTACTGCAGCAGCAACAATATCTGCAAGCACATGCCACAATTAGATTCGACTAAAATGAAACAAAAAAATGTACAAACAGAAAACCCATCAACTCAACTAGACTAATAAAAATTTTAATTGAAATAGGGAATGACAAAACTACCATTTTCTGAAATTGCAGATGCAACTGTCTCGTCAATATCACCCGAATTCCCGATACACGTCGTGCAACCATATCCAACAATATTAAAACCCTGCTGGTTCAAATACTTTTGCAGACCACTAAATTCAAAAGCAAAACAAACACAATCAATAACGATCACATTATTGTCAACACATAATAAATGATACTTATTCAAATTACCTCTGGAGAAGATATTTTGTAACAACTCCGGAACCAGGAGCCAGGCTGGTTTTGATCCAAGGTTTAACCTAGTAGAACATCACATACAGGTCATTGACCATTCGAGCCGAAAAGAGAGATCTTTATCTATCGATATATATTGAGGGTGAGACTTAATACGTGACTAACCTCAAGACCCAGTTCACATGCCTTCTTTGCAACCAGAGCAGCCCCAAGTATGACACTCGGGTTGGAGGTGTTCGTGCAACTGGTAATTGCTGCAATGACAACACTACCATGCTTGAGTTCTGCTGACTGCCCATGGAACGAGAATTCTACGACTTTCTCCTGAGATTCTTTTGGAACAGCAAAGCCCTGTGACATTACACTTAAGAGTGTTAAAAGCCAAGTCATGCAATATACAAAACAAAGTATCACACAGTGGACTACAGTGGCCACCTAATCTAATTGAAACTTTCGCACTACTTAACCAGGGATCAAATGTGATTCGAATCAACAAACCAGATATCCACCTAGCTGATTTTCAGGACCTAAGGGCTATTAACAACGCCAAATTCCAACCCTTGATCACTTTTTTATAATGCTGGAATACTTGCAAACCCTTGCCGTTAGACAAAACCATCTTTTGCTAAACAAACTGCCGAAAAGCTTATCTAGGGTTGATCTCTATAAGTGGGAAGTTTAAGATACCCTCAGGTTTTTCTAAACTAAACTTAATTAACATGCCTGGCTCATCCTTTACCAATTTATAAAGATATTTGGGAAGAACCCAAGCCAAATGACCCAAAACGACCCTTAAATCAACTAGCAGCCTGCCAAACAAATAAACTTAGAATCACAACGATCAAAAACAAATTGAAACTTAAGTGCAGTTAGACCCGCACCTTGAATCCAACCTTGTTATCTAAACAAGAATGCCAGTCTGCTTTCATTTCCTTCAAAGGAACGCGGTCATGAGGTCTGACATGGAGAGTGATTCAGTATTCACATGATTTTAAATAAACCAAAAATTTATAATTGATATTAAAATATATGTGCATTATCACGAAGAGCACTTACCTCTTTGGTCCTGAAACACATGGTTCAACATCCTCAAGATCCAGTTGTAAATAAGAGGAGTATACTCTTGCTTGTTGAGGCTGAATCCAAACAGAAGTACATAAATTAGCGGGTAGGAACCTGGGAAGTTTTAATTTAAGCAATTGAAGTACTTCTTAAACTACTTTAACTTGGTTGGTCTGGTAAAACTCATCGCAGCTTATTGACATTGTTACCTCATTATAGTCAACAAACATATTGTTCGCACGGAGATAGGTTTCTATCATAGCCACCTATTAAGAAACAGAATAAAATCAACTCATGGCATGGAAATTCAGTATAAAGGCGATAAGCTACTTCAAGTTAAAGTAAAAGCATTCACGGTTTCGTCACTTCTTCCAGTTAATTTCAGATATTGTAAGGTGACATGATCGACGGGGAAGAAACCCATGGTAGCTCCATACTCAGGTGACATATTGGCTATAGTAGCTCGATCAGCCAATGACAACTCTCCCATACCCTCACCTGCGACCATTCATGAGTCACGATTAATGGCAACAGATCTGCTAAAAGATCTAAAGAAACTTTAGAACTTTACTAAAGCTGAACTTACCATAAAACTCAACAAATTTTCCAACAACTCCGTGCTTCCTCAATATTTGGGTCACGGTTAAAACCAAGTCAGTGGCCGTGACTCCATTTTGTAACTTCCCAGACAACTTAAACCCAACAACACCAGGAAGCACCATACTCATGGGCTGTTGATTTTATAAAACAACAAAATTAGATAGCAAGAACGGAACAGTTGCGTGGAGTGTTTATGGGTGGAAAAAATTTTACAGGTTCATTCTAGTTACTAAACAGTAGATTGGCGAAAGCATGATACATATAGAGTTTTGGATAAAGTAATCATTACCTGGCCGAGCATGGTTGCCTCTGCTTCAATTCCTCCCACACCCCAACCAGCAACTCCTAACCCATCAATCATAGTTGTGTGGGAATCAGTTCCGACAACACTATCGGGATAGAGAGTTCCATCAGTGTTAAAAACAACTCGGCCAAGATATTCCAGATTAACCTGAAATTTCATCAACGAGATTTGCTCACAGTTTCAAGGATAGTGAACGACAATTAAAACTCTGAAAGAGAGAATACATCAAGAATGTCCATTTTTACTTTTCAAATTGTTGAAAAAACACTAGCACAGTAAGTAGACACTAAAAAGCAACCTAACAAGTTTCCCTGGAAAGTGAAAATGAGTTCAGGAAATAAATATATTCAGTTCTGAAGACCCCTCACCTGGTGTACAATACCAGAACCTGGAGGCACAACAAGCATATTGTGAAAAGCATTTGATCCCCATTTGAGGAAAGCAAATCTTTCCTTGTTCCTCTGGAACTCCAACTCCATATTTGCTTGTACCGCGTTTTCTGTTCTAGCTACATCAACCTGGACTGAGTGATCGATCACAAGGTCAACAGGAACCTGGATGCCAAATCAAACAAAACGATGTGACAAAGACATGGAACTTTTGTTTCATGGAAACAGTTTAGTCAGTCCAGGTTAGCTAAAGAATAGGAAGTGGTTGATTTCTTTCGAAGTACCAGCATGTCAAAATTGGAAAGTAACACTATGATCAAAGAGTACCAGCAAGTCAAAACTCGAAAGTATTGCATACCAAAGGGTTGATCTTCTTAGAATCACTTCCTAGGTTATTCATTGCATCACGCATGCAGGCAAGGTCAACGACAGCAGGTACACCAGTAAAATCCTGGAAAACAAAGAAGTACTCAAAACGAAATCAACAGAAAACTTCTGTATCACCTACTCTTAACAGATTAACTCAGTTACATGTACCTGCAACAGAACACGAGCGGGCTTAAACGGAATTTCAACTTGCTTTGGTGCAGTCCTCTCCCAATCTATAATCTTCTCCACATCTTCCTTCTTAACTTGAAAGCCATCGCAGTTACGAATGGCAGACTCAAGAAGGATTCTAATAGAGTACGGAAGCTTATCTGTGCCAATACAATGTGAAATTGAACCAAAATTTCAAGAATGATTATTATTAATAGCTTAAACTATAAAAACACTGGAAGAAAAAAAAAAACATATTATTAGTACAGTTGCAGAAGTATCAACAAGAGCTAGCTCATACCAATCCTTGGATCATTCAGAGCAGGCAGACTGTAGTATTTCCCAAATTCGCCGCCTCCAGGCTTGGGGAGACTAGTATAAATTCCCTTAAAAGCATTCTCAGAAGCTGAATTCATGAAAACACACTGGGTTAGCTAAAGTCCATATTTCAGGAACTATGTACTGAATCCAGAAGGTCCGTAATTTACCCATTGTTGCTAATTTTCTTTGAAAACGCTCGATCAGGGGAAGCCGAGTGGCAGTTCTGACTCGAGACGTAAAACTTACAGGCGATCTCCAATCAAAACCGTGACTCAACCGAGTCAGAGAACCTCTAGCCGATTGAAATCTCGGAGAACTTGTAAAACACCGATTAGTAAATGAGGAAGGTAACTGAGAGGGTGAAGAACTGATAGTTCTAGATAATAGAAAAGAAGAGAACGGAAACCTAGAAATTCGGATAAGTTTTGTAGTAATAGATGAAGACGGTGATGCAGTTATATACATGACGATTAGGTTTTAGTACGTCAGGAATTCTGAACTTCAATGAAGAAGATAAGAATCAAACAACAATAATTGAAATAAATTCATAAATTTCTTCAACTGGTTTTCTGTTTGTTTCGTCGTTGTCATTGCTGATTTGATGATCGTAATCTAAAAAAAGAGAGAACGACTTAGAAGAGTGTGCCGAGTATTATCAACGGTGGGTCGTAAATGACTGTGAGAGACTGGGATATATACAATGCTACGTTGACACCCTTATATCTAGGAAAAAATCCCGCTCTCTAATCTGACGGTCAGTTTTTTTTGCCTCTATTACATCTGGATATGTGTAGTGAAAAGTTTAGAAATGACCCACATACTTGGCATGATTTAGTGTGTACACTACAGGTGGGGTTGTTTGTGCTGTCTAGTGGACGGACACCTGTTTTGATAATGCGTAAGCTTTCAATCTGACGGTAGAAAAGTCAAAGTGATTTAACGTGGACCAGGCTTTTGTATTTAGCTTATCGCGGGAAACGATACAGAGCTGCTAACTATGACGAATGCGCTAACTAGGTATATGACACCGAAAAAAGACCGATTTGATATCACCCATCAATTCGAATTAGCAAAAGCAATGTTTCCTTGCATAATATGGATTCCAAACATTCATGATCTGTATGTGAATGAGTTGAATTACTTATCCTTGCAACAATTGCCCATTTTGGTTTGTGCAAAATGAGTATGATTTTTGTCCGATAGGAAAAAATTCCCTCCTGTTTCATCTCTCTAGCAGGCGATTTCTGCTAGTTTTCCGTCCGAGACCTCAGTTTGCTCTAAGAGCAAGCACTATGGTGCACTAAACTTTCTCCACAATTAGGATAATTTTGTGGGTACTTGTAGGTGGAAAACCAATATGCGCTCCTAATATTAGGTGGAAATCCAATATCCGTTGAGTATAAAATATTATGTTTTAATGTAATAAAGTGAATATTTGGTGGGGCCAAAAACCTAATAAGCGGAGACTCGGTTTGCAACTCAAAGAAATAGGTGGAAACCCGATTTCCGCATAGAGATAGTTTCTCTAACTGGTGCTACACAGATGTAGCACCAACTAGAGTTTCTCTGCAATGTAGAGAAAGTTTGCACCATAGTGGTTGCCTTTCTCTACATTGTAGAAATTTCTTTACATTTAAAGCACCATAGTGCTTGATCTAAGCGAACTCCTTTTTGACTTTGTTTTCTCGTTTTCGTTACGGTCTTTGTTTTTCGGTCCACATTTTCTCTTTTTCCAGCTCAGGACTTTGTCAAGATGAGTCAACGAAAATTTAGACCATTTTGGTTTGTGCAAATTAGAAACATAAACTTAATTGTGTTGATAACTATATATGTTTAACCAATAAGGATAAACGGTGGAAAAACCCTTTTTGAAGTTGGAGTTCTGCCTATCCAATGGGAAAACCAAAACTTACAACTCCACCTATATGTTGGGGATGGAGGGAGTAGAAATTTGAGGTCACAATAAGTTTAAATTGAAAAGAAAAGGATACAATGAAAAATGATTAATACGACAAAAGAAAAGAGGAGGATTACTGGAGTAAGACAAATACAAATATGAATAATACCTGATTAAATCGGAGGAACAATGAATTTTCTCAGAATTATATTCCAACCATTTTGTCTGTTTTTCTTCTTTAGAAAGATGCACTCCTAAAGTAGGAGTGATTTGCTCAAATCTCTGTAACTAGTGTTGAAGAGTTCGTCATCAAAAGATCGCGGATAAAGATTCTGTCATCGGATAAATTAATAATAAAGATTTGGTCGACCGAACAGATAGTGAAGATTTCAGCGTAAGAGAACCTTCCTATTGATCTTAATCAAGACCCTCCCATTAAAGCGTGGACAAACCTCTTGAAATGAATAGGCAAAACTACCATGACAATGGATATACCTTCCGACTGGTAAGTGCTAAACATGAAAAAACCTAGCTAAAAAAAAAAGTAAATAAAGTGAAGATCTCGCTCAAATCCGGCACAAAAATGACCACATTTGAGTAAGAGAAGTTGCCACGTGAAGAGGAGGGAAATATTCCCATGTGCGTGCAAGTCTGTATAACAATGGGATTACTTACCGGTCGAGTACGTTGGTAACACTTTAGATACCCTTAGAAAGTGTAATGATTTATGCATGCACGCCGATTGTCGTATAGTACTCTCTCCATCTCATAAAGACGGGGTGTTTCACTTTTTCATTTAAAACTAAAAACAGTAAAAAGAAAATACTAAGACAAATTTCAATTACAAATAAACACCGAGGCTTTAAAAGTTAGAGAACAAAATTTTATAATTCCCCAGTACTTGACACGTGAACCTTCTTTCAAACAACCGTCAACTGGCATTAGAAGGAAAATACCTTCAAAGCTGAGCTTGTTGCGCCAGGAGGTGAGGGAAGTATAAGTGGTGCTCGTGGTAATGGAAATTAATTTGAGTTAAAAACTTTGATTGGAAACATGTCACGACGGTTGCTATAGCAGTGGGAATGTGCAGAAGCCCGAATGGAAACCGTTTGGTTTCACAAAAATGGGGATTTGAATATAATAAACACATGGACAATTAAAATCATTTTCATAGCCACGTTGTTCAGACCTACTGTATGACAATTTGGAAGACAGATTGCTCAAGGCTCTTGGTTGTAACATCACAAGAGTGAAAATAAGAAGTGATGAAATATATAGTGGAGAGGATGCACATGCCTAAGATTGTCTAGATTGGGAGGCTACCACAAGAAATAATTTTGAATAGAAACATACGGTTGAAACTTGTACAATGTTTCTTTATTAGAGGGATTGCCACATCAATTACAGAAAATGTTGGTGGAAAAACGTACTAAGCATGGCAAGGAAAAATCAGCACTTGGGATCACATAAAATAAAAATTGTGCAAGCGGTTTCTTCCACCTAATTGCATGGAGAAAATGTATGAGAAGTGGCATAACTTGAACAACGTGACCTTCTGTCCGTACGGGGTGGTTTAAATGAAATGCCTAAGCAAAACTTACGTCAATAAATATCATAGGTTTGAACATAATGATACGAGAAGAGTTTGCTCTGCTATTGGTTAACAAATATATATTGAAAGAAGAGTAGCAGGTAAATCATCACTCGAAATACCAAAGTTCTACTAATTGAACGGGAACTGCGTCTTACTAGAACAAGGTTGCACTAAAGGCATCTTCTTGGAGTAGTGAGGACAAGAAAATGGAAATAACAACATCCTCGTGAACTATAAGTATCACTCAGAAGGTCAAAATCCTCTTCTTTGAATTGCTTAACAAGTATAAGAAATGGTCACGTGATATACAATTTCCCACAAAACGATTAAACTTTAGGGCTATTTAACCGTTGGTACCCAACAAATGACCGATTGTCGACTTTGGTACCCAATACTTTGGATATTAAGGGATACTACCTAGATCTAACGTTGACTGTCTAGTCAAACCTTTGACCTAACATTCTGTCATCTAAATATGAAAGATTATTAGTAAATAATAATTAGTTGACGGTGTTGATAGATCGTTAGCACGTGATATTAAGAAAAACGTGTGACCTCATTCAAATCGATCTAACAGTTACAAATAGATTGATCTAGCGGTTACATTTGATTTTGAGTTGTTCAGTTCGTCAAGGACTTTCATCAAACAACTTCTGTGCGTTTTTCTGTTGATGAAGAGGTGAGTTTCCTACTGTATTTTTAACTGCTTTTCTATCTTCTTCCACCTGTGAATTCGAATTGTAACAAGAACCCAAGTTTCATAATCATACCATGACTCTAAAACACTCAACAATCACCACTATTCATCCATAAAAACTAACAACAACACCTAGTTTTTCAACTGTATTTGCGGCAAGAAACTGTCCAAAACTGAAACAAATCAGTACCCAAATTTTGAAATTGAAAATGTTGAAAAGCGCAACATGATAATTGAACAAGGGGAGGTCGAATATAAAGATTATATAGGGAGAAAATTTTTACTTGGGTCAAAAGGAAGTTAGAGCAATAGTGGTACCAAATCACAAGTGTGTTCACTCTTGTTGTTCTTCTGAAAGTATAATCAAAGTATAATTTTATTGAAAAAATAAAGAAAAGAAGGAGTGTCTTGAAATTAGATGGATCAAACCAAGAACCACCTTGTGCAATTGGCCCCAGTTAGCACCACCAAAACATATTTTGTGAATCATCATCACTGTTGTTTGTATTTTAGTATAAAATGAGCTATGGGTTTTCGTTAAAATCGGGGTTTGAGGCGCATTTTGAAGAGAAAAACAATGGAAATAAGTAAAGATCAAATGAAACCGTAAGACTAAATTCCACAATTCTTTCAGAAATTACGCGAATCCCCCAGTCTAATTAACTCTCTGATATTTGAACGATGATATCAATTGATTTAGGTTAATAAATAATTAGTTTATATCTTATAAAAACACGAAGAGAATCAGATACGTGATGTTTTTCTAACTAGGCGTTAAGACAATCCCGGTCATTGTTATCATTGATAAGGTTAATAACGTAATACCCCAATTTTTGTTACCATAATTTAATTGTGTTAGATCAAAGGATTGACTAGACTATCAACGTTAGATCCAGGTAATAGCCCTTAATATCCAAAGTATTGGGTACCAAAGTCGGTAATTGGTCATTTGTTGGGTACCAACAGTTAAATAGCCCTAAACTTTATTGAAGGTGGAAGTGAGAAAGACACACGAAGGAGAAGCAGAATATAATA
>JAJJMA010294892.1:0-10996 GCA_023529015.1 Papaver nudicaule
TGGATATGGGGTTATGTGATTACCAAGTGAACATCCCTATTTTGTCACGTAGTGATCACTGTTGCTCGCCCCCATGAAATATGGGCTCGCCCCCAAATTAGCCAGGAAAAAAAAAGAGTCAAGCTCACGCCAATAAACTAAAAAGTAAGGCCAACCAGAGAAGATCATCATTGTCATCGTCGCGACCGCCATTGCCATCACCACCCCTCTTCTTAGGAGGCGAAATAACTTTAGGTGTCTTTGTAGTATCTCTTTTCTGATCACCTCCTCCTTTTTTCCAACACTTCCACCGCCGGAGCCACTTTTTCAGATCACCAGTCTCTTTTTTCAAATCCTCCTTTCTTCCACCACCACCACCACCAGTAGTCTCCCGGACTTTAACTTCCATCTCCTTTGTTTTAGTAACTTGCTTTTTATTAACTTAAACATTGATTATGTTCCACACACTACTACCGCTATAGATGTATAACTGACTCTGCAGCATCCAAAGAGACAAGACTGTGAGTATGAATTGTTGGTGTGAATTTCTTGCCTGTAATTCCTCTCCAATCTGCGAACCACCAGGTCCGCGCCCAAGTATCGTTGTGTAAACGGTAAACATGTGGTGTTTCATATTTATTCATGCCCGAGGAGTGATACACTATGAATTCTCTTCTCATCTTGTTGTATACAACTGTGTCAAAGCATGAGTAGAAATTCCAATGGAGCTGTCTGTACCTTAAAGACAGCATTGAGTGTACTTTAACCCAGCATTTGGTATCATGGTCTAGCCTCCATATGACCACCTCCGTTTCCGACGAAGGATCGAAGAGGCTCAAATCGCCTTCCATCTCGAAAAGTTGAAACTGATCTTCAAAATCTTTTCTGTGCATTGAGGTGGACGGCATAACCACCGTGCAGAACTCCTCGGTTTCTACATTGAATGACAGTATTGAATCCGATACGCTAGGCTGATCTCCATTCCTCCAAAAATACTGGAAATCATCAGCCACCCAGTAAAAAGTTCCGTCGATGAATACCGGAAATCTTGCCATACTTGGGGGATGAGAGAAGCTACCAACACTTCGCTTCTGCTTGGTTCGTAAACTAAGAATCTGAAACTCAGCCTGTGCATAGCGGCTGCACACGTAAACCACTTCGTACTCTTTTTTAAGTGGATGGAAGTAAAACCCACATACGTATAAATGACTTGTAGGGGAAGTAACAATGACTTGTTCTTTTGTAATCGGATTCCAAATGCAGAAATACGGTAGACAGTCGTCTAGTTTGCTTCTGAATAAGAGAAACCCATCATGTGAACCCCAGAGATCAATTGTGCAGCAGCCCAAGCAATCTTCAGCAAAGGAACTAAGATCCAATCGTGCAGCCTCTGCGTTCTCAGCCTCATCATCAATGAGAAAAAGCTTGATGTTATTGTCAGCGGATTGCTCATGATGTTGTACAACAATGGTTGAATTGGCTCCTCGGCATCGGTTTAGGTGTGTACGCCGAAAGTACGGATCCGTGGTTAAGTGATACAATAGGGCGTTTGAGTTAGTTTGCCACAACTGCAAGATGGAATGTGCTGGAGCCTGGAAGTCTACTGAGTATGTTGGCGATGATATCATAAGGAAGATCATCAGGGATATTAGGAGCGTCCTCAGTAATAGTAATTGCTTGAACACATTGATCGACTTCTGGTAGCTCAACAAGAGGAGGTGCATGGTTCTTTGCTTTATGTTTTTTTGCATCACGACGACGACGAAAAAGGATTGGAGCCCATGCAATGCATGGATGTTTAAAACCCATTAATTCAGATGAGCCTGCAGTGATCGTTCAAAAGTACGTAAGATGATGAACTAGAGAAAGGGGGTGTTGTTAAGATTACAGAGGAAGGATATTAATTTATACAAGTTTGAATTCTCTCGTTAGACTAATCCTAAACCAAATAAGAAACAGAAACCGACACAAAATCTATCAGACCCCAGAGTACAATCATGGTTAGAGTTGTCGAAGTTTCTAGAGTATTCTAGGCTTAGTATTGTCTGCCAGCCTCATCTGGCATCTTCGTCTGGCAAGTTTCCTAGTATAAGCAAGGAGTCCGAGTTGTACAATGTGTGTAACTTAGGAAAAGGACAAGTTCCTGCCAGCCGAACCACGTTAAATCCTGTGTTTTTGCTTTGCTTATTCTTCTTTGTGTGTTTGCATCTTCAGTTTTAGTTCTAGGCGTGTGATCCAAAGGACAAGTTATTGGTGTGATTACTGTTGTAATCCCAACAATCATGACCATTCTACTCGTATAACTGAGTCTGCAGCATCCAAAGAGACAAGACCATGAGTATGCATTGCCATTGTTATGCTTTTACCACCTTTAAACCCCTTCATTTCGTACGACTTCCAGATACCTGAAAGTAGTAGATTGTAAACATACGGTGGAGACTTATTATTCCAGCGATCATATGCTATAAGCTCTCCTTTCGTCTTGTTGTATTCAACATCCAGCGACGGAACCAGGATTTTATGTTTGGGGTGGCTAAAAAAAATTACAAAGTGGTGGCATCAATGTAAAAAATTTGCGGCCGAAGGGCGCCCGAAATTTTTTGGCGTTTTTTTGACATTAGATAAATATGAATACACAAATTTATAGATGGCGAAATAACGCGTGCGAAAATGAATACTCTGGTGCCGATATATGCATATGTTATCAGCCATATGCTTGATAACAGGTATACAGGTGTCGTGGTCGTTGGTATTGCAATAACTAAGTGGTAACCTAGAATCAGAAGGCTAAAAGAAAGAACATTTGTTAATGTTTTAGAAATAGGCCGCTCAACAATGACTCAATTGATGGGCTATTTCTAAGATTGGGGTGGCTAAAAAAAAAATCTTAAAAATTAGGCTGGCCAAGTAGTGCTTTTTTAGATTTTTGGGGGGCTATAGCCACCCTAAGCACCCCACCAGTTCCGTCCCTGTCAACATCACTGAAGCAGTAGTAGAAATTCCGATGGTAGTGAAACGGCAGAGACGCAATTGTATGCTTCGTAACCCAACGTTTAGTCTGATAGCTAGTTAAGCACCCATAGGAAGGCCACATCACCTTTGGACGAAGGATCAAACAGGCATAACCGCCTTCCAACTCGAAAAGTTGAAACACATGCACAGGGGCCAGTGCACAATTATGATCAGATGGCTTAACAGCTTCAATGGTGCTAAATTCCTCGGTTATCATATTGAATGACATGATTCAGTCCGATAGGCCAAGTTTAACGCCGTTCGCCACTAAACACTACACGAAATTGCCTTTTTAGCAATGGCCCTGGGCCGTTGCCAAAAATAAAAGCAACGGCGAGTGGTCGTTGGCGGGACGCCGTTATTGTTGCCGTTACAATAATTACAGCATCTGCCGTTGCTGTAATTATGATTACAGCAACACATGCATCTGTTGCAGTAAATATTGTCACGGATGAGCCATACCATCATACTGTGCCGCGTGGCAACCTACTGTAACGGTCTACCCGTTACGGTGGGCAGTAACTGATGAAACAACTCTTAACAGCAACGTTTATACCCAATGTTTTTTGTGCAGTAACAGTTTATCCGTTTGCCAGCTGTCAATTTTCGTAACTGTTTTGAAACAGCCAGGACCGTTGTGTCTGCGTAATTGATACCCTAACTGTTAAAATAACGAAATGTACTGGTGGAATCTATTTTCTAACGGTTCTGCGCTCGCCACCTGTCCTTTTGTCGTAACGGATCCAACAACTTTTACTCCCGTTAAACCACGGCGTGTAACGGATAAATTTTAACGGCTTAGTCAACGTTTTTATTCGTGGAAAAGGCATCTGTAACAATTTTTAGGACTGCCACGTATTTTTGCAACTAACGGATTTGTGTAACGTCTGTTATCGTTGGAAGAAACTGTATTATTTTAAAAAAAATAACGCTGTCAAGCGTTAAGCCCTACGTTACAATTGCACCTGGAATACAATTCATTCCGGAATCTGGAATACAGTTCATTTGTGAACCTGCAATACAGTTCTTTCCTAAACCTGCAATACAATACAATTCATTTCTAAACCTGCAATACTGAATCGAAATCCTGTAATTTTCAATTCATTCCCACTGAAATACATCCATTCTCATTCAACTAACACACGCATTTCATTGAAACTCTGAAAATCATACAACCGTTTATACATCCATTCACTACACTCATTCACAATCCTAAATTTATAAAACAGACATACATACATTTTTGCCTGTGTTTTTACTACTCCTAGATTAGAAGGTTGTGTGTTTCAGGAGTTTTCAGTTTATGCAATGTTCTGTAATGATACCTTGGATCAGAAGAAGCTTTTAGGACGCCGAATGGAGTAGTCAGTCGACCTCAGATGTGAGAGTTCTGTGAAACAAGGAAACAAAGCTTTGAGTTGTCTATATAGTTGACATAACAGCCACTTGAATAACATAATATGACCCACTAACAGAATTGTCTATAATCATATGAATAACATGCAATATTGGGTATAACAAACAGCTTCATCTTAGTTTAGGCTATGCTGTAAGGTAGCCGAAGCCCTGGCATACGCCTACGACATAATTCTCATCTTATATGAAAGAGAGAACAAGCTACAGTAGCTCAAATATTTGACCACAGAACTAAACTGATAATGAGCTTAATTCTCATCTGTAACTGAAGCACACTAGCAATCATACACAATCATAGCTTAATTAGAGTTCATACCTGAAAATAACTACTAGGAGAAATCACCAAAAAGATTTGCGTCGGACGTTCTTCCACTTCTACAGCAAATTAAGACAAGTTATCAGCAAATATCATTGATAAATGAAATGAAACAGGATATCACAACTAAAGCATTCAAGAGATAATATCAGGTAATGAACAAACCTGAGCTTAAAAAAGGAGACCTGCAGCAGCACCGTGGAATAACAAGAATGAAAAATAATAACATCGATGTCTTTAAAGGTTATCCAATGGTTGGAAGGAATTCATTCCAAAAACATTGGTAGTGGTTGGGAGGAATTCATTCCAACTCTTGGACAACCTTTGCAAGGACAATTTTCTCCCACTTCTGCACCTGCCATACCAGCAGAATCAACCCTAGATTACCTCCTCACTGGTATTCTCTAGCTTCAAGTCTGCGCGTTGAATCTTCAAAAAATAAACATAAAGTTAGTCAGTATCAACCTTAGTTAATGTACTATAGAAATGATAACAAATACTGAAAACAGGCATATTGAGAGTTTACTCACTAATGCAAGAAGCATCATCACTGGTCAAAGTATATGAACTTAATCACAACCTGAAAATAACAAAAGAGTAGACATAAGTTAGTAAGATGAGCACTAAAAGGATCAAACTCAGAAATTTCAATATCAGTAATATACCTTATATTCTAACTAAATGAGGAGCTGATTTGACAACGGAAAAGGCCACTTTCTCCCACTTGTGTGCCTGTCATATATACCAGCAAAGAAGAGAAGTGTACATGTACGTCAGTATGAAACGAACTAGAATACATAATTATCCAAGAACATGAACGAGTAAGTAACTATGTTACCTGGTATTTGATTGTCTCTTTATAGCAAGCTCAACCATTCTGCAAGTTCCTGCAAAAATATAACAAACTAGTCCTCTTCCCTCCTCCTTTACCCGGGCTGGGGACCAGCATCTCAAATGGCGGAGTTAAAAAGGGGTTGACAGGTACACAAAAGCAAATAAATAAACAACATCGAATTTATATACATATACACACACAACATACTAATAATAATAAGGATGTCCAAACAATTACACTTACACAAGTGTAACTCGAAATATGTCCGTACTTGATACCCAAAAGACCCAACAAAAAAAAGCAGCAGTATATAGAAGTGTTAAAGTTAAGCTGCACAAAAAACCATTGCAAGAAGTGGGAAGTGCTCAAACAAGGATCATCCTGGTTATGGGCCATATAATGAATCACTGTCCACCTACCAGATCTCCCAAAACATTGTAGTCATCCCCTTGTGGAGCATCGGGAACAGGATAGAGCGCATCCATAACTTCCTCAACACAGACAACTCTCTCCACTTTTGATTCACGGTAGCCCCATGACAAGACTGCCCCTGCACTCCACCAAGTACATGACCAGTTGCAACTGCATCCCCTTTCCTGTTGATAAGACGCACCTGATGATCTCCCATAAGAGGTATAGCAGCTTCAGCAACAGTGTCAGCTACAACAACTGAACATGATTCTCTGATTGGAGAATCAGAAAGATCACCAGGGGCAGAAGCTGTTTGACTGGAAGGAGAAGTAGTATCCTGAACCCTTCCAGTGGCAGCCATGAAACTCATAACATGTTGTAAGCAGGACAAATACATTCAAAAATTGATCTGATTAGAATCTGATATATACAATGCACAATATACACAAGACATAAATGAACTAATTATAGGAGATCATGTTTCAAGCTCACCTTTGAAAGAAGCGTAAGATCTTGCTGCATCTGGTTCATTCTAGCATCAGCATCAGTCAGTTTGCTTTTGCCAGAAGATTTAAGGGCCGCCCCAACTTTCATATTTACTGCCTGCTTCATGGACATAGTTGAGGAAAACGAACGGCAATAGCTCCTTGGCTTGTCAACTCCAAACACTTCAGAAAGTGGATCGTCATCAAAAGACAGCTCCTCTGACTCTCCCTCGCCAACTTCCAACAGGGCCTTTCTCTTCTTCACTGCAGCTTCTACTAGTTTCTGAAATTCAAAGGATTTTTTTTTTTGTGTAAGAGTCTTGTGTACGTGAACATTCAAAATGTATGAGTCTTGTATACTCACATATTTTTCATCAAGACCCGTCACTATGGCTCCATTCTTGCGCTTGTGTCCAAGCAACCATTGTTCTCCACGGCATTTAGCAACAGGTTTTTTTTCTTCTTTTGACTGTATAATCGGTATGAACAGTAACAGGGGTTGTAAAGGTAACATCCAAGGAGAATTTGAATGTTCTTAGAGAATCACCAAAGTACTTACCACCATGTATGACTTGTTGGCATATGAGAGTCTTCCTAAGCAATGTGTGTACTCTATGTGCTTCTGATTAGCTCCCAACTTTTTATGCTTCTCTGCAACTCCTTCCTCGTGCTCGTTGTCGATAAACCACTCCCAGACATCGGTGTTCATGCCATATGGACACTGGGCAGTCATCTCTTCCTTGGTATTGCATAAGTCAAGGATTTTGGTCCGTAGTCCCCATTTGTGGGACCTAAACTTCTGTGGAAACATCCCAGAAACGGCCACTCTAGCCAGAGCATCGTCGATGGGGAAACAGAAAGTGTCCTGAAAAGAACAAGAAAGTATTTATGTCAGCAACGAAAGACTGCGGTTGGCATCAGCGTAACGCACAAATGGACAAAAAAACACAGTGATTGTATTATAGATTGAAGGGAGATCTTTACCATTAGAGCGGCCCACATCGTGTCCTTGCACTTTTGAGGTACAAACCTCCAGTCTTTGCAGTAGACGGGACAGTGGGATCTGATGAGCTTTCCAGTCTTGGTAGCAAACCTACTGGCGTTTACTCCCATTGGTCTTCCATGCTCATCGAGGTCAACAAGATATCTGGATCGAAGGAATCTTGGATCACAGCTACCGGTGGGAGTACTAGTAGTTTGAGAAGCATCAGGACTACCACTAGGCAGTGGTTGGTGATGAAGTTTCATCTGATTCCTGACTTGACATCTTCATACAAACGAACCAAAAACAAACAACAAACAACATATGAGAAAACTTGAATACATAGCAAGTTATGAAAGTAAAAAACTAGAACTTTGGTTGAAACCCTAAGTTTGGATCCATAGATCACAACACCCACAAGTAACTTATTAAGCATAAACAATAGAAGCAACGAACTATCAAAAACCTGCACTTTGGTTGAAACCATAAGTTTGGAGTTGTGATCTATGGAAAGAGATCACAACACCCACAAGTAAGTAACTTATTAAGCATAGACAACAAAAGCAGTGAACAATAAAAAAACTCAACTATTCTTAAAGCAAACAACAATTGTTAAGCATACACAACCTAAGAACCAAATGAAAAAAACAAAATAGATCTAAAGAAATTACCTTTCGAGATTGATTGAGGTACAGGGTTAGATGCGTGGTAAGAGGTATGAACGATGTAAGTGAAAATCGGAAGAGAGTTTGTGAAAACAGGAAAACGGCAACAAAGCTTCAACTCCATCTTCTCTTCTTTATAGGAAAAGGCAGATTCAAAATGTTTCTGAAATTTGGAGAGGGGGGGAAAGAAATTTGAGAGGGAATCGAAAATTTTGGAGGAAAAAGAGAAATTGGGAGAGGGAAGCGAAAATTGAAACAAGTATCTGAGTTGGGATTTGAGTGGGAAACGAAAATTTGAGATCTAAAAGTTAGCTCCAACTTTTGGACAGAGAGTAAAGTTGCCCAAAGTTTCAATAATAGAAGAGAGAGATGTTTTTGGTCCCAAAAATCGAGGTGAAAAGATCATACGGATCGAGCTTGAATGTTGCGATTGACTTTGTCAAGTCAAATTAAAATTTTGGTCAACTTCAAAAGTTAGGGTAGGACATGGGCCACCAAAAATAAAATCATATGACATTTTCTTATAACAAAACACGTCCAATTTGGACGGTGGAGATTTCGCTTAACAATAGTAATCTACGGTGGATATTTTCTTACAAAAATTAGTAATATTTATGAGACGGTTTGTTATATTCCGTCGAAAATGCAAAGGCAGATGAGAATTTCTGATATAGGGATTTGTTTGATATTGTTGTTTGGAGATTTGTTTTCATAAGAACTGATTTATAAATGTTAACTAATAACTGATTTGTACCAATTCAAAGTAAAATTTGTTCGATCCTCAACTTTGGGCAAGTAATGGAGTTAGAATCTTCTTTGAACACCAAACCACTGCCGAACTTGCCATACTATGAGTCAGGATCTTTCACAGAACCATTGACTCTATCCCTTTATGAAAAATTCAAGGAAGAATCCTTGTAGAACCTTAAAAGAACCCACTTTGGGCAAGTTTGAGTTACAATCTTCCTCTGAACTCCAAACCACTCACTAAAATTGTAATGTTTCTGAGACGGTTTTGTTGTTTCCGTTGGAAATTGTAATATAGGTGAGACGGTTTTTTTGTTTCCGTTGAAAATACTAATGTAGACGAGACGGTTTTGTTGTTTCCGTCGAAAATAGTGATATTTCTGATACGGTTTTGTTTTTTCCGTAGAAAAATAGTGTTGTATTTGACAATCTTCCTCTAAACTCCAAACCACTCCCTAATTTGCCATACTCCGAGCCAGGCTCTTCCATAGTAGCACTGATCCTATCCAAAAATGGCAAATTCAAGGTGGAATCCTTGTAGAACCATAAAGGAACCCATTTTGGGCAAGTGGGAGTTACAATCTTCCTCTGAACTCCATTTAAAATCCCTAATGGCAGTGGAAAACAGTGGAAAAAAAGTGATGTCTGAGACGGTTTTGTTGTTTCCGTTGAAAATAGTGATGTAGTTGAACTCTGAACTCCTTGTAGAAGCATAAAGGAACCCATTTTTGGCAAGTTTGAGTAATCTTCCTATGGACATATATGCCACTAGGACGGTTTCATTAAGCTGATTTACAAGATTTACTGAGCAAAGGATTTACAAAAAGAAAATTACATTACTGAGCAAAGGATTTACAAGATAACAGATTTTCCCTGATTACATTAAGCTGACTAGCAGGGATATCTGAATACATAAAAATAGTTCTAGTTTTCCTGCATAGTTCTGCCAGAGTATACAAAAAAGAAACAAAAAAGCCCACACTTCCAGTTCTGAATACAACTCTGACTAAAGAAACAAAAAATGGGTCAGAGTTGATACAATCAGAGTTAAGAGTATCTAGGTTAATCACAGTTATGAAAGCGCACACACAATCAGAATTAAGACATTCAGTGTGTGCGCCATATCCATAACTACTGGTAACACAACCAGTTTCCCCAAAATATCCCAAAATATTATTTTATACACACAAATATTAATAATAGGAACTCTCTGAACCCGAGTCCCCATCCTCGTCATCCTCATCCCCATTAACAATGTCACTCTGTTCATCATTTTCTTCCTCTTCGGAATCTTCCTCCTCGGAATCTTCCTCATCATCCGGTTCTTCTTCATCCTCCTCGTCAGAAACTTCCTCCTCCTCGTCAGAATCTTCCTCCTCATCCCCATTATCTTCTTCATCTTCTTCTTCTTCTTCTTCTTCTTCTTCTTCTTCTTCTTCTTTAAAAGAAACAACAGCAGTACCAGTAGCAGCAGCAAAATCAACAACACCCACATCATCCACTTCCCCCATCCGGTAGTCAAACCAATCATCCACCCTCAATTCTTGCTCCTCATCAGCAGCCACCAGCTCATCAATAAAGTTTCCTACATGAAACGGGTCGGCTTCATGTACATGTTCTTCTTCTTCTTCTTCTTCTTCTTCTTCTTCTTCAATCTCAGGTTCAGGTTCTTCTTCCTCCGCGTCATTGTCAGACTCTATACCTTCAGCTGGAGGCGCCATTTCTTGAATCTCCAGCTGTTGTTGGGCTTCTCTTCGCTTCCTCCTACGGTACTCATCCAACTCAGCATCATCCTCCTCTTCTCTTTTCCGCTTCTTGCTTTCTTCCTCTCTATCCTTTCTCACCTGCAGACCTACTTCCATCGCCAGCACATGGTCATTTGCACGCTTCTGGATCAGTCTCGCTTGAGCTAGCGTGCAGCGATAGATGATGTCATTGAAAGCAATCAAAGGATTCCACGGATGCGATTGTGCATCGCTATCGTCTGATGCTGATGGTGGTGGTTTGTTTTCAGATGAATTATCATCTAACCTTGCTCCTTTTCCCTTTCTCCTCCTCTCCCTCTCAGAGAAATCTGAGTTAGTTGCCATTTCCCCTGCATTTTTCATTCAAAACAACAACTTTTTTTGAGCCCAACATTCATACATG